>CM067362.1:61568425-61645973 GCA_034401795.1 Chaetoderma sp. LZ-2023a | reverse complement strand
GCATGACACGTGTGTTACATGTTCAAGGCGGCGGAGACGTCCATTAACTCGAGTGGACGTCTCGCGAAGGCCCCTCGCGAGGTGGCCAGGCGTTGTCGCATCGTGCCCCTGGATTACCAGCGGTACGGTGTGGTACCCAAGCCCAGCGTGGATGACCGCGCGGCTTTGGGTGAGGATGCGCGGCCAGGCTCCCGTTCTGACACGGGGGTCTTGTGCTCGAACGCGTTGCGTTCGGCGAATACCGCGTTGCGTGATGCGGAGGAGAGTGGGAGGGCTTCGATTGCCGCTCTGTCCCACGTCTCCCAGCTGTTACAGGGGGTAGTAACGGCATCCGCATCGCGCCAGCCAAGCCCGGTCACGGTCCAGCGAGCCATCCAGGATGGTATTAACCTGGCGCTGGACTGTATGACTCGGGCGGTGACCAGGAGTGTCCGGGCAAGACGCACGTTTGCCCTGGACAATCTGTGCCCGTCTCAGGACCTGTACAATAGGCTACTCCGTACGCCTATGACGGGTCCTGGTCTTTTTGGAGGTGAGGGATGTCGCCACCTCCAGGAGACGGTCACCCTGGTGAATAACCAGAGGGCGCTGCGCGAGCAGTTTGAAGTGCTGCGTCGTGCTAACGTTCGCGCCGCGGCCCCTGCGTATCGTCCCCTGCAGGCTCGAGGTGGTGCTGGCCAAGTCAGAGGCCAGCCACCGTCGCAGCGTCGGCCTCGGCCGCGTGCGATTCGGCCAGCAGCGAGTGGGGCGCAGGTTCCTCAGGCGCCGTCAGCCAGGCAGCCGCCCGCGCACCGAGGTGCGCGCGGGGCGGGGCGGGGCGCGCGAGGATCTGGGCGTGGTTATTGGTCCTGACAGGACGCTTACCGCGGTAAGAACCACTCCGGTGTGTATGGCAACGGAGACAGTGCCGCTCTTGCATGCCTTGTGTCCACCGCGGTCCCTAGGTGGACCGGTGGGAGGCCGGCTAGCCGACCACATGCAAGAGTGGGAACGGTTAACTCAGGACCGTTTAGTCTTGCGATGGCTTTCCGTCGGGTATCATCCAGAGTGGATGACAGGCCCGCCGTCGCGACTGTCTCTAGTGCCAGTCTGGACTCCCATTCCGAGAGAGCCAGAGCAAAGGTTGTGTATCGAGGAGGAGATAAATTCCCTCGTACAAAAAGGAGCTATTCAGCCGGCACAAAGGTGTCCGGGCTTCTATTCAACCCTGTTCTTAGTAACAAAACGCACCGGAGGGTGGAGACCGATTCTCAACCTCAAGCCATTGAACAAGTTCATCGAGACGCCCAGTTTCAAGATGGAAACGGTGCGCTCGGTGTTGGCGGGGTTGGAGAGGGGGATGTGGACGGCGTCGATAGATTTGAAGGACGCTTATTTCCACATCCCCATCCACGGGAGTTTCTGTCGCTTCCTGAGATTTGCATTCCAGGGCAGACAGTGGGAATTCAGGGTGTTACCCTTCGGAATTTCCACGGCTCCTCGGGTTTTCACCCGTGTGGTTCTTGCGATCACAGCATACCTCCGCAGGAGAAGCATAGCAGTCCACACGTACATAGACGACTGGCTGTTGAAAGCGCACACCCGGGAAAGTTTGTCGGCCAATCTGGAGATTGTTTTGAAAACTCTCACAGACTTGGGCTGGATGATCAATTTCCCAAAATCAGAGCTGACTCCATCCCAGAAGTTTGTTTACCTGGGGATGTTCTTCGATCTAGAGACAGGATATGTTTATCCTACTCAGGAGAGAGTTCAGAAACTCATCTCGTTAATTCAGTCAGTGTGCGACAGTCGTCATGTCCTGGCACGGGTTTACTTGAGAATGCTGGGGTTGATGGTTTCATTGGAACCAGTCATTCCTCAGGCCGCCTTACGCAGGCGGCCGATCCAGTTATTTCTCATGACACAATGGACCCAGAGTACAGGTTCGCTGGACTCGAATGTGTCAGTGTTGGCGCCTCTCATTCACCACCTGCAATGGTGGTTGAATACAGAGAATCTCTTGCCGGGGGTTTTGCTAACCCCTCCCCACCCTCAGGTGACTGTGTATACAGATGCATCGATGGAGGGCTGGGGAGCTTGCCTGGAAGAGTACACGATATCAGGGCTTTGGAATCTGGAACAGTCAAAGGAACATATAAATCTACTGGAGCTAAGAGCAGTAGTCCTGGGCCTGGAACATTTCTTACAGAAAGTTCAGGGCAAGATTGTTCTTATTCGTTCAGACAACTCAACAGTTGTGACTTACATAAACCGCCAGGGCGGAACGAAGTCGCCCAGTCTCTGTATGATGATATGGAAACTGCTTTGTTGGTGTCTGGATCACCAGATTACCTTGAAAGCAGTTCATATTCCGGGAAGGTTAAACCTGCTAGCAGACTCATTGAGCCGAAGGATGAGTGTTTTACCCACGGAATGGCAACTAAATCAATGTGTGGCGGATCGTCTGTTCGACCATTGGGGGAAACCCAACATCGATTTGTTCGCAACGAAGAAGAATGCGAAGATGACGACGTACGTCTCTCCGATTCCGGATCCAAGCGCTTTCGCAACAGATGCGTTAGCTATCAGCTGGGGGAGAATGTATGCATACGCATTCCCTCCAGCAATCCTGATTCCAAAAATTCTTCAGAAAATCAGACAAGAGGAATGCCAAGTGCTTCTGATCGCCCCGGATTGGCCAAGCCGATCATGGTATACGGATCTGCTGGACCTTCTGGTCTGCAATCCGGTTCCTCTGCCTCTGATGGACGATATTATCTTCCAGGGCAAGGCCCTTCACAACAATCCGTCAATGTTCAGATTGACTGCGTGGATGTTGTCAAGGAATCTAGAATTAAGGAGGGCTTTTCTGAGCAAGCAGCCATGTTTATGGCCAAAGCCAGGAGGGGGTCAACCTCCAGAGCATATAATTATAAAATCAACAGATTTGCAGAATGGTGCTCAAAAAGATGTATTGATCCAATGGATTCATCTATTCAAGTAGTAGCTGATTTCCTCTGTCACCTCTATGATGCCTATAGCCTCAAGCCTAACTCTATTGCTGGTTATAAGTCAGCATTAATGTCTGTTATTCCTTGCTTGGCTAAGAGGGGAAGTGATGAAGTAAATACATTAAATGTATTAATTAAAGGCATGGGCAATCTAAGACCAAGGAATCCACCTGTGATTCCGTCTTGGAGTTTATCGCTAGTGCTTCAAGTACTAGGTGATAAGCCTTTTGAACCACTTAGTTCCATTTCTATGAAACTATTAACACTGAAGACTGTGTTTTTAATTGCTGCGGCCTCGGCTAGGCGTAGGAGTGAAATTCATGCCTTATCAGCCGAGGATGACCGTTTTGTGGTTTCAGGGGAAGGCCTTAAGCTGCTACCTAGGATTAATTTCTTGGCTAAAAATCAGTCGTTGAAATATCCAGGTCAACCTATTATTTTGCCTGCTTTAACTAGATATGATCCTAATTCTAAAGCATGGTGTCCCGTCCGGGCGCTGCGCCGGTACAAACAACGTACGGCGGAGTGGCGCACCGACCAGTCAGCGTTATGGTTGTCATATATTGAACCCCATGGCAGGGCTTCTAAGGACACCATTTCCAGGTGGATTGTGGAATGCATTCAGTTTTGCCATAAATCCGCCACCGGGAAGCAGGTTGACGTGGCCAAGGCTCACAGTGTCCGCGGCGTAGTGACATCCACGGCCCTATTTAATGGGGTCCCTGTGGATGATATTATGTCGGTGGCTCAGTGGCACTGTGAGTCAAGTTTTACAGACCATTATCTCCGTGACACCTCTAATCCTCTCGCCTTGTCGGTTTTGAAAAAATAACTCGGTTTATATTTTTTGAGGAGGTTTTTCCTCATTACTTATATATTTCACAATTAATTTATGGAAACACCCACTTTTTTGGGCCTGCATCAGTCTTTACCAATGGGAAGATGATGTCAGCAGCCGTTTTCAACAAGGTCAGTCTTGTTCATGTGTTGTCCGTTGTTGATTGTATTGTCACGATTACCCGTTATTAATATGGTGATGGTTTGTGTATTTGTGTGGTTCATTGTTGAGAGTTACGAAAATGGAGTTTTTTCGTCTCTGTCCTGTAGTACATGGCACTTGTACGTAGAGAGCGTATAGGACATTGAGGTCAGTCGACTCTTCCTCCCAGGAAGGAGGGGGGGGAGCGCATATGACATTCGGTCATCTCTCATACATCGGTGGTGTTATCCGATGGTTAGTCAAATCCTGACTGTTTTTTCTTACAGTTTCAGAAGTTTAAGTGCCTTAAACGCAGAAAAGCGTATAGGGATGAGCTGGTCTTTTGACCTCGCCTCCCTCCCGCCAGATTCACTTTCGAATTCTGGCAATATCAAAAGTATTAGGGAGGTAAGTATACTCTTGAAGTGAAATAAACGAAATCTAGGATTTCTTTTTTCACGAGAGAGTTGATACTTACCTCCCTAGATACGGACCCGGCCTCTCCACCCCACAGAGGCTCGGTCTTCAGGCTCTTAATAGTTGCATGTGTGTCAGCCAATAATCTAGTCAGAGGAAGTGCTAGTCTGCGCATGCGCGGTGGTGGGGCTGGCATCCGCCAGACTACGCTCTGACTCCCTGCCCAGTAGGGGCACCTAACTGTTTTAAATCTGAGTGTTTATTGAGTGAAAGCCAATATTTAGCAATATCAAAAGTATTAGGGAGGTAAGTATCAACTCTCTCGTGAAAAAAGAAATCCTAGATTTCGTTTATTCTCAACCTCAAACCTCTAAACAAGTTTATAGACACACCGAGTTTCAAAATGGAAACAATAAAATCGGTGTTGTTGGGGCTAGAGAAGGGGATGTGGACAGCTTCGATAGATCTGAAAGACTCTTATTTCCACATTCCCATTGCAAGGAGCTTTCGTCGGTTCCTGAGATTTGCTTTTCAGGGATAGTAATGGGAATTCAAAGTTCTCCCATTTGGAATTTTGACGGCTCCGAGGGTCTTCACTCAAATGGTCCTTGCTATCACAGCTTTCCTCCGCAGGAGAAATATAGCGGTCCACACTTACATAGACGACTGGTTGCTAAAGGCACACAACCCAGAAAGCTTGACATCAAATCTGGAGATAGTTTTTAAAACTCTCAAAGATTTAGGCTAGATTAAAAAATCAGAGCTGACTCCATCCCAGAAGTTTGTTTACCTGGGTATGTTCTTCGATTTAGAAATAGGATATGTTTATCCATCCCATGAGAGAGTGAAGAATCTCTTCTCAGGCATTCAATTGGTTTGCAGCAGTCGTTATATTCCAGCACGAGTCTATATGAGAATGCTAGGTCTCATGGTTTCAATGGAACCAGTCATTCCTCAGGTGGCCTTGCACAGGCGGCTGATTCAGCTGTTTCTCATGACCCAGTGGATGCAGAGTTCAGCATCACTGGACTCACGCATTCAAGTGTTGGATCCTCTCATTCATCACCTTCATTGGTGGATGGAGAGAAAGAATCTCCTGGTGGGGGTCATGCTGATCCCTCCCCACCCTCAAGTAATGATGTTTATGGATGCATCGATGGAGGGATGGGGAGCTTGCATGGAAGAAGCCACAATATCAGAGCTTTGGAATCTGGATCAGTCAAAGGAGCATATCAACATGATAGAATTACGAGCTGTAATTCTATGCCTGGAACACTTCTTAAGTGAAATGGAGGGAAAGTTTGTGTTGCTACGTTCAGACAACAACAGTAGTGAGCTACATAAACCGCCAGGGCAGAACGAAGTCGCCGAGTCTCTGTATAATGACATGGAAACTGCGTTGCTGGTGCATGGATCCTATGATTACCTTGAAAGCAGTTCATATTCTGGCAAGGCTGAATCTGTTAGCAGACTCATTGAGTCGAAGGATGAGCATTCTGCCTACGGAATGGTAAGTAAATCAATGTGTGGCGGATCATCTGTTCAATCATTTGGGGAAATCCAACATAGATTTATTCACAATGAAGAATAATGTGAAGATGAAGACGCACTTCTCCGATTCCAGATCCAAGCGCTATCACAATAGATGCGCTAGCTATCAGTTGGAGGGGAATGTATGCATACGCATACCCTCCAACAATCCTGATTCCAAGGACTCTTCAGAAAATCAAACAGGAGGAATGCCAAGTGCTTCTGATCGCCCCCGAATTGAGCGCGCCGATCATGGTTTATGGATCTGCTGGACCGTCTGGTCTGCAATCTGGTTCCTCTGCCTCTGATGGACAATATTATCTTCCAGGGCAAGACCCTTCACAATAATCCGTCAATGTTTCAATTGACTGCATTGATGTTCTCAAAAAATCCGCAATTAAGGAGGGCTTTGCTGAGCAAGAAGCCAATTTTATGGCCAGAGCCAGAAGGGGTCAACCTCCAGAGCATATAATTATAAAATCAACAGATTTGCAAAATGGTGCTCAAAAAGATGTATCAATCCAGTGGATGCATCTATTCAGATAGTAGCTGATTTTCTCTGTCACCTGTATGATGCCTATAGTCTTAAACCTAATTCTATTGCTGGATATAAATCAGCATTAATGACTGTTATCCCGTGCTTGGCAAAGAGGGGAAGTGATGAAGTATGTGTTCTAAATACTCTTATCAAAGGTATGGGCAATCTTAGACTGAGAAATCCTCCACAGACACCGTCATGGAGTCTCTCTGGTGATAAACCTTTTGAACCACTTAGTGCTATTTCTATAAAATTATTGACACATAAAACTATTTTTAACTGCGGCAGCCTCAGCTAGATGCAGAAGTGAAATTCATGTCTTGTCTGCTGAGCCTGATCGTTATATATACACCTGTGCAAAAGTTAAGCACCAGCAAAAACAATAGAACGTAGAAACATGATGGTACAACTAGGCTGCCATACTTTTTGTCCCCGCATTAGCTGACATAATTCCAAGTACGAAATGCACATGCATGCATGCATGACTTCACACCGCTTGATGTCCGTGCGTGGCGGGAAACAGCACACATGTTCAGTTATGTAAAAGTCCAGTTTGAGGTGTAGAGCATTACATACAGATTTAGGCGACAAGATTAGGAATTTTGTATTCATGACCGTGGTTTATTTGTACAGAGAGAATTAGCTCTTGATTGTGAACCGCTATGGCAAGACGAAGGTTAAGTGATCATGTGAAATGGCAAATCATAGGCATGCATACCACTGGTATGTCATGCAGAGAGATTGGCAGACAGCTGAACATTAACCATACTGTAATCAGTCGTTTGATTGCAAAACATGGGCAAACTAACGAGGTGAAGGACAGGCCTAGATCTGGAAGACCGAAGAAGACTACTGCCCGTGATGATCAAGCCCTAGTACGCCTTGTTAGGAGATCTCCATTCACCAACAGCAGAGTGCTCAGCCAGCAATGGGAAACGCGCAATAGAGTGTCAATGTCTACCGTCAAAAGGAGACTGTATGCTGCTGGCATGAAAGCTAGGAGACCTGTCAGACGTCCTCTCCTCACTGCACACCACAAAGAGGAACGTCTGAGGTGGTGCAACGAAAGAAGACACTGGAACATGAGATCCTGGAGACGGGTACACTGGTCCGATGAAAGTCGGTTCCTGCTTCATGCCACAGATGGTCGAACTCGTGTATGGAGGTCCAGACGCACGGCGTACGACCAACGTAACATCATGGAAGAAATTCCATTTGGTGGAGGTTCCGTTATGATATGGGGGGTGCATCTCATTTGATTGTAAGCTGGATCTGTTGACTGTACCTGGAACACTAAATGGACAAAGATATCAAGATTCCATACTGGATAGAGTTGTGGTCCCTCATTTTGTAAATCATGCACCTGGAACCCACCCTATATTCATGGATGACAACGCCCGACCACATCGTGCTAGAGCTGTGCATGAATACCTCCGCCAGAATGCCATCGAAACCCTACCATGGCCAGCAAGGAGCCCTGACATGAACCCTATTGAGCATATCTGGGACATTCTGGGAAACATGGTGAGAAGGAGGGATCCTCCTGTGCAGAACCTACAGGAATTAACAGACGCACTCCATCTTGAATGGCAACGAATACCACAATGGCGTATCAGTCGGTTGGTGACCAGCATGAGACGTTGTGTCCAGGCCGTCATCCAGGCACAAGGTGGATATACCCGGTATTAATAATGACAGTCTCAAACTCGTGCACAGATGTTAAACTTCGTTTTCAGACACCATTAATGACAATCTAGCCACGTGTGTCAACTGTAGGGCAATAGTTGTCAGTTGTGTCAACGTAACCATATTCAGGCCTCGTTTTCAAGTTCAAACAAAAACATACAGTGTTTCCCCACCATCATAATCAGCATTCCTCTAGTTGCATTATTACCTCTTGCACTAAGATGGATGGGTACATAAATGTTTATGCTAGTGCTTTCTTCATAGCACATGAATATACCCTCGCATGTGCGTAAAAATAGGGTGGTGCTTAACTTTTGCACAGGTGTATAGTTACAGGTGAAGGCCTTAAGCTTTTACTGAGATTGAATTTCTTGGCTAAGAATCAATCTTTAAAATATCCGGGTCAACCTATAATTTTACCTGCCTTAACCAGATATGATCCTGGTGCTAAAGCATGGTGTCCTGTCCGTGCCTTAAATAAGTACAAGAAAAGGACTCGGGTTTGGCGGGCTGACCCATGCTCCCTATGGTTGTCATATATTGAACCCCATGGTAGGGCGTCAAGAGACACTATTTCCAGATGGATAGTAGAATGCATTCAATTCTGTCATAAGACAGCCACTGGAAAACAAGTAGGTAGAGCCAAGGCTCATAGTGTCCATGGTGTGGTAACTTCCACGGCATTATTTAATGGTGTTTCTGTTGAAGACATTATGTCAGTAGCCCAGTGGCACTGTGAATCGAGTTTTACCGACCATTATCTCCATAACGCTTCCAACCCGCTCGCCGTCTCTGTCATACAGGTATAGTTTTATGGAAAACGAGAATCAGAGTGCAGGGATCGTTCGAGCCAAACATGGGCAAAGCGTAGTTGGAGCCGAGCTAGTGATGGGCGTGGCGTAGCTATAACTGGATTTATCTATTACCATTTGTTTATGTATTTTCAGATTACAAGTCTGACTCTGAGGTGTATGGAGAGCCTAGCTCTGCACAGAAAAATCAGCTTGATAACACAGCTGTACAAAAACTGAAGAAACTGCACTTTGACCAGAAGTAAGTAAATATATATATATATATTACGATGATGCAGATTTCCATGAGAATGTCATTGCCCCGTTTAGGTTGGTATGATAATGTACCGTGACAAGCTTTTTACTAACCTCAAATAGGAATAGAAATGTTTACTTTCTATAAGTTAAATTTCTGAGATTGTGTGCCACCTCTTTTAAAAGAGTTCCCCTCTCCCCCAAATATGTAGATCTGGCCAATAAAAACACCAGACTGGTGATGCTTATTTAACTGGAACATGATATTCAATCTAATAGAAATGAATTGAATATTTGGTCTTGAGAAAGTATCAATTGTAAATTAAGATTAATAATAATTTAGAAAATCTACCACTGGTTTGACTAACCAAGCCACCAATTGAAGTGGTATTCTCTGGAATTCTTGACAATTAAATTGTTATTAGTTATTCCCTGCAATTCTAGTCATGGTTGAGCTTATCAGAACTTATAGAAACTATTTTCTTATATTTAATATGATGCATGATACCCCATATACTTTCTCTATGTAGGTACTTGACGGCACGTGAACAAAAGTTACGTGAACGTCGTAAAAATGCTGAGGAGTTATTGGCATGGAAACGTAAACTGGATGAGGAGGAGGCACGAGTGACGGCCATGGAGAAGAGAGCATTGCGTGTATTGGGAAAGAAGAAACCGAGGGATACTCCTGATAAAGGTACCGTTAAATTCCGTGTATATTGCGCACTTTTTTGCTCAAATTACATGCTATAAAAAGCTCCTGCGCACTATATACAAGGATAAATATTTGTCCCATTTTTTTCCTCAGAATTTTTCGTCAGAATCACAAAATTCAGAGCTGAAAATGTGATTTTATGGATCGGGAATCAGTCGGGAATAACGATCGCATTCTAACATGTCTATAATGGTACTAATAGATCGTTGAAATGCCTTACTACTGTCTAAATACTGTGTTATACCTTTATTAAATATCATAGTGTTGTAAAATGATCAAATAAACCATCATTCAACTTTTTTACAACGCCATTGTTTCCTGTAATTTGTTCTAAGTTATATATATAAGGGGAGGTTACTCTTGTCTTCCCAAGTTGAACATAGAGATGTTTAAAATCCATAGATTGCTACACAGATACGGACATAAATGTGTTAAAAAAATAATGATAGGGCCGATGTTTTTCAAGGCGATCTAGCATTTACATAGATATAGAAAGGAATGTTTTATATGTGCTAAACGGCACAATGTTTTGACCAATCGGCGGGCAGGATGATTATGATTGACAGGTTAAGGTTAAAGGTCACAGCCGTCAACGTATGACAAAGTAACTAGAAACGAAAGGATGAGAATAGAAAATCATTTCAAATTGAAGATAATTCAATTTATTTAATAAACAATGCGTGGAATAAACTAGATTATTGCCCTATATTATAATATATTATGATGATGATATACTATAATATATTATATAAACCCCACCCCCACTCAAACAATACCCACAATTGATCACTGTCGATTTTGTAAACGGCAGACGGTCAGCTCTATCACCTTTGTTTATTGTACTTCTGACCGCGTTAATCCACCCACCCCGCCCCACCACCTGACTACACTGACTGAGAACCGAGTCTTGAAACCACTCATCTACTGCGTATCTGATTGAACAAAATCTCATGGGCTCGCCTTTGATATAGTTATCAAAGTAATTACCGGCACTATTAGTGAGCCAAAATGGATTTGAGTTTTTTAAAATTAAAATCGATTTTATTCTCGAGTATCAGCGCACAAAACTCATATTTTATGAATTGAAACAAAATAAATATCCGATTTTTTATGTTCTAACGACCATTTATGTTAATGAGCTCTGCTCAAATCAAATTCGGATTCTAACCTGTTCTGATGGAAATTATATTTGTATTTTTATATCGTTTTATATCGTTCAATAAAGTTTAATACAAAATATTTGCTAAAAGTATATGCAAATGATATTCCCGTGATTAAACAACAGAGTAACGCACGCCACAAATGGGATTTTATAAGGAAAGCGTATTCGACACGCAGTAAGTCATTGATTCTTTTGTTACCAGTTTTCGTTCACATGTCTCTCAATCTTACTGCGCACTATACACGGAAAGAAGGTTTTTTCAGGCCGATTTTGGTCAAATTTAGGGGTGCGCACTATCCACGATAGCGCAATATACACGGAAATTAACGGTATGTGTTTATTGGCTAGGTCAGTCAGAATATGGTAAATTTGGCAATATTATATCAGTTTAGCTATATGTATTTAACCACTTAACCCTCATGTGTTTTAAAAATGTAAATTGTCTCATAGAAAATGTCCATTTGCGGACCAAGAGAAGACTATTTTTATACACAGGCAAAAATTTTGGCACAGTATTATGTGATGGCGCGGTCTGGGCGGGCAGGCGTCGGAGTGGTTTCCAGATGATAACTCTTTTACCATTTGTCTGATCGCTTTGAAACTTCATAGGGTGGTTGTACTAGGTCTGGGGAAGAAACCTATCGAAATCGACGATGATCCAACATCCAAGATTGCCACCAAATTTGTTCTGGATGATATCTCCGTTACCATTTATCTGATCACTTAATAGGGTGGTTGGACTACATCTGGGGAAGAAACCTATCAAAATTAATGATAATCCAAAATCCAATATGGCTGCCAGTCATCTTGAAAATTAATTTCCGGACGATAACTTCTTGACCTTTTAATGAATCACATTGATACTTCATAGGATGACTGGTCTGCGACTGAGGAAGAAATAAAATTCATTGGTTTGTCATCATGACAGGGTATTATGTGCCGCTTGCAGAGCTCATGGTGAAAATTGATCACTGTAATGACTGGCATGTTTATGGAGCGAGTTATTCTAGTAAAAAATCTTCAAAAATGTTTTTCTCTTTGTCTGCAAATGGACATTTTCCCAAGACCACTGCAGAAGCCGTTATTGGCCAACGTGGGTGTTAAGGTGTTAGGATGACATGCTGTCAGGTGATGGGTAGTTCTACCGTATCCTACACATCTACATGTCTCCAGGATTTAGAGGAGTGGGGAGGAGGTTGGGGTGGGGGCAAGTTTTCAACCACGTACACCCATATACATGGTTATTGACTATCCATAGTTATATATGAGTAGACAGGTATCAAATATCACTGTGTGTGCTGCAAGAATAATAAGATCTATTAAATTTAACTGCTTAACCCTATAACTCTCAAATTTGTTCAACAAAATTTCAATCGTCTAATAGAAAATGTCCATTTACCGAACAAGAGAAGACTATTTTAGAAAATTTAGCACTTGGATGACTTGGCTTGTTTATTGAGCCAGTAATTCCAATGGTAAATCTTCTAAAATTGTCCTCTATTGATATGTAAATGGACATTTTTCTAACACCACTACAGAGGCCATTTTTGGAAGTTTTAATGGGTTAATGGTCATTCGAGACAAAATGTCTAAGTACTGTAGTGGTCTTCAGAAATGCTAATTGGCAAGCTTCTAAGTGAAAACTACATTTGAAAATTTTTCACTGGAATGGCCATCTCGATAACCGAGCCAGTCATTCCAGTTATGAATTTTACAAATGTGCAAATTGAGAGGTTCTTGACCATTAACGAAACCGTCGTTCGCTGATGTGGGTTGGGTAGGAGGGGTAATATGTCTTATATTTATCCATCTGAATTCTAGGCATTCGTTATGCTCTCACTAATTGCTTTCATCTTCTATGCATTGTTACAACATTTAGCCCTTTAGCGATCAGGAGTTGTCAAGAAAATCTCAATTTTTACTTAGTCGCTCCATTTGGCTCGGGAATTGAGTCTGTCACTCCTGTGGTAAAATTTCCAAAATAGTATTTTGTTCTGTAAATGGGCATTTCTCAAAACCCAATGCAGAGACTGTCCTGGCCTGCTAGACCAGTAAAAGCTTAAATATGAATAATTTATTTGTAGAGAGGATAACGGATAAGACCGACAGCAATACGCAACTTGATCGACCTGTGAGAAGTGAGATCTCAGAGCACATTCCCCCTGCCACATCCACTGCCGATGAAAGTGAGGCCTCGGTACCGGAGGACATTGTACCGCAGAGTGCTCTCAGCAGTAGGAAGATATCCAGCAAGGCGGCAGGTATGTTATCAAGACCTTTTAGGATGATGCATCGAGAGCATTTGCCATAGTTACTATGCAAAGGCGTATAGAAGGAAAATTGGTGTTGATTTTGAGTATTGTACTGTTGAGAGATGATGTCATAGACATCAAGGTGTTTTAGCAACAGTAATCAGGTGTCTTCTGTATGCCATGTTTAGCCACCTAACCCTATAACCGTTTAATGGTCATACCGGCCAAAACCGTCCTCTGCTATGGTCCTGTGGAATGTCCATTTATAGGCCAAGAGAATACAATTTTTGAAAATTTACCACTGGAATGACTGGCTCGATAACCGAACCATGGCTCGATAACTGAGCCAGTCATTACAGTGATAAATTTTCAAAAAATGTTTTCTCTTGCCCTGTGAATGGTCATTCAATAGGTAGATATTAAAATTTTCTTGACCAAATTTGACTGTGAAAGGGTTAATGGTCAAAATTGTTAAACGTTAAAAAATAGTCTTCTTTTGGCCTGCAAATAAAGGCCGGTTTGGGGCCAGTTTGATCATTAAAGGGTTCATTAATAATTATTACCCTCCCTGTAAGGGGAAGAAGGTATTGCGATTGGGTCTGTGTGTGTCTCCGCACATCCGTCCGCACCTGTATCTCAAAAACTACTGATCTAATTTGGCTCAAATTTTAACACAAGGAAGTAACTTGCCCTGCAAGAGGATTGTCAGAGTTTGGTTGTAATCCGGATAAAAGAAGCCAGATTGTGATCGGATCAAATTCTGGAAACTGGGTCTATGTATATCTCTGAATCGTCTGGGCCAATTTTGCTCGAATATTAACACAAGAAAGACTGCAACCGTACACCATTCCTCAACTTTTGGCATGTCCTAAGAAATCTGGCAAATCCGAAGACATTCAGAAAATCCGGAACATTCTGAAAACTTCTTACAATGTGACAAAAGCAGGATGGTGAGGGTCTGCAATCACTAATTGCTCTTGTTGTAGTGATGTAATAAAGATAATCATCTAAGATGTACTATTCTATGTTGTCAGTTCTATCCAGTACAAGTCATGTTAATGAGGTGCAGAACAGTGGTAGCGAGAGTTCTATCCAGGAAGACCTGATCACAGCACAAATCACAACCAGAACATCACACAGGTTTGTATTGACACACACGCTACTTAGGCCAAAATAAAAAAATAGTTTCGTTTCCTGTAAACCTCCCGTGTCAAAGGTTTCTTTTTTTTCACCCAGCCATGAATAAAAGAATTAAATATTAAAACATGCATACATTTGTAAAACTATACAAATTACAATGTTTTTAATGCCATTTGTATGCAATGTGAAAGTCCTTTTGCTAATTGTGTCATGAAAAACATGACAAATTTGGCAATTACAACAATATTTAATGGCCATCTAGTCAAATATCTAAAAAGACAAATATTTATGACCGTTTTAAAATAAATTTATTAAAATAAAAAAAATGTCCTCCCTCCCTACTGAAGTCTTTTTTCCACACCCGTTTTGCAGGAAACAAAATCTTTTTTATGGCTGGCCTTAACAGTCAACTGTTTGTGACACATATCTACAGTCAAATCTGCTCAAGACACAACCTGCCTTTTGGAGCCAAAAAGATGATAGTTCTTTAAGACAGACTACAAAATACATATGCTGTAGTACATCACCTGTATTAAGAGACCACCTGTGTATAGTCACCATTTATTTGTGCTCTATGATGTAGCCTCCTAATCCTTTAATGGTCAAATTTAGTCAAGAAAATTAACATTTATTACTTGTTGAATGTTCATTTTCAGGCCAAGTGAAGACAATTTTTGAAAATTTAACACTCGAATGCTTGGCTCAGTTATGTATCCAAGAATTCCAGTGATAAATTCTCAAAAATATATTCTACTATATATATTTATCAATCATTATGGTATATAGTGTCATGGTGTCTGCATTTCTTATACTACTGTCTTATCAATGTTTAGTAAGTGTAGTTGACTGACAGACTGAAAATGGTGTTTCTGGACACTATCTATACAAATTTTGGTATCATTTTGATAACTTAGCTTGGAGTATGTTATCCCTTTAACCTTCAAATTTGTTTTTAAAAATGTAAAATTTCTCATAAAATATCCATTTGCAGACCAAGAGAAGACGATTTTTGAAATTTTTTATCACTAATGACTGGCTCGGTTATCGAGCCAGTCATTCCAGTGGTAAATTTTCAAAAATTGTCTCTTGGTCGGCAAATGGACATTTCTCAAGACCACTGCAGAAGCCGTTTTTTACTAATATGAGTGTTACAGGGTCAATCACACTTCATGTGTTGGTTGACCATAGTTCTAGGATGAGGCATATTATTTTGGCGGGCAAAAAGTCTCCATTCTTGAAAATACCTTTTCATTTGTGATCGATAATAAATTTATAAAATTTATACCAAACCTTGATAATGGAGAAATCCTGTTTCAGCTAACCTCAGCCCCCACTTCACCCGATATCAATTTCTAGAAAACTATACAGGTAAGCTGTTGAATATTTTGAAACTAGCTTGACTGGATACTGTTGGTGCCTATGACAGCAACAGCACCCAGTCAAATTAGTTTCAAAATATTCAACAGCATGCTTATTAAATAGTAAAAACATACAATTGGTACAGCAACGCTTAGTCAGTCATCAATTAGGCATTCGTGACGAACTTAGCTATGTCATTCGTGAAGTATTTGATTATGACATCATCCTACACGTCACAGTTGATTATGATGTATTTTTGATGGATAAACTGGAATCCTCCATTGCTCCTTCTTATCCAAAGTAAGGTCGTGTGTTGTTTTTGGTGTTACTAGTCTAATCAAAGGTGAAGGTCACTATTACTAATAGAATCTTTGTTTCTGTATGATAACCTTGGTTCTATTGGAGATGTTTGGACAATGACTCTTGTGGCAGGTTTATTGAGTAATAGAGAATATCAGTCTGTCAGTCAGTCAAGTATCTGACATCATAATCAATTACATCACAGGTAAGCTTATGTCATAATTAAAATATGTCATGAATTAGGTCACGGATCTAAGGCCGTGAACTCTTAATAGTCAGTCATGTGTACGAATTGTATGTCATTACTACAAAATAGCCATTCTGTTGGATATTTTGAAACTAATTTGACTGGCGCAGCAACAGCACTCGGTAAAATTAGTTTCAAAATATTCAACTGCTTACCTGTATAGTTTTCTGGAAATTGAAATACAGGGAATTCAAGGTTTTATCTATCTCAACGCGGGTAACGCGTGGGCGGAGCTTGGCTAAAGATGGGTGGTGCGTAGCTAAAAGTGAATTCATCCCTTATATCATCTAGTCTTTAAACACTGGAGGGATCCGATCTGTCGATCAAGTATCTGATGGCATAAGCAAAATACGTCTTGTAACAGTGAAATGCGTTTGTGTAATCTCAATGCACTTTATGTCACATAGGTCTGGTGATGTTTTAAGTGAAATTGCTGACAAGAGTACTACAGTGCATGATGACTACGCAGATGACACGTTTGCTTCTGATTCAGTTACTGCTATCAGTAAGCGCAGCAGTGGGTCAGCACTCCACAAGCTACGCAGTCCGGTGTCTGGTCTCGGCCCAGACATGAGTCTATCACCTCGTTCATTGCGTGCAGGTTTTCGTACTCGTACTGCATCCGAGAGCGAGTCTGAAGACTCTATTTCACACACAGGTGAGGTTACGCTTTACTCGCCATATCATCCTTGAAACTTGTATTTATTCGATAAAGACTGAGTTTGACTTTGATATTAAACGAATATTGATAAATATGCATAATATTAGAGGTTGTCAACCTCTTTCCCTTTCTACTTTTCTTTCTTCAGATATTTTTAGTCAAATCCAAAGATTAGAAATTAGTGTTTTCTGTCGTAAAATTTGATCCACATCGGATCATTAGTTTCGAAGAGACAGATTGGCGTGATATATCTGATATTTGTCAGAGGTCTGACTGGCTTGACCATTAAAGAGGTAATCAATAGTTTCTGGGAAACAGGTGTGGCTATACAGAAAGACAAACAGAATACCCAAACGCAATGCTCTCCTTCCATGATTTCTTTAGGGTAATACCATAAGATATATTTATTCTTTGTATTATGGCTTTACAGAAACCGTATCTGATGCTAGTGACGTCGAGGGTCGCATTTGTGCTTTAAAGGATGAGTTAGCTCGTCGGAAACTTCAGTACGAGAATTTTAGAAAGAGTCGCAAGAGGCGTCAGCATGAGCAACTGAAGCAGAGAGAGGAGTCACTACGCAAACAAGTTGAGGTAAAATGAACTCTCTTTTACCATTTAACCCTCAAATTTGTTCAAGAAAATTTAAATTTTCTTATAGAAAATATTGATTTGCAGACCACAAGATTATTTTTTTCAATTTTACCTTTGGAAAACTGGCTCGGTCATTGCAGTGGGACATTTTTAAAAAATAGTCTCGCGATTTACAGATGGACATTTCTCAAGACAACTGCAGGAGCCATTTTTGGCCAGCTTGAGTGTTAAAGGGTTATGATGAAGTCGAATAATTATATATATATTTCAAGGTTTGAGATTAGTTCGTAAATTATTAATAAATAACTTTGTAATTATTAGCTCACATGGCCTGAAAGGCCAAGTGAGCTTATGTCATGGCGACCGTCCATCATGTGTCCGTCGTCCGTCCATCCGTCCGTCAACTTTTTCTTTAAAACGAATTCTCAAGAACCGCTGGGACGATTTTAATTATATTTGGCAGGAAGCATCCAAGTTTGTTCAAACGAAGCCGATCGGCCAATTTGGCCAATGGCCATCTTGGGTTTTGGCTGATTTTTAGAAATGTCTTTAAAAATCTTCTTGTCCAAAACTGCTTGAGGGATTGAAGGAAACCTCATGAAATATGATCCAGGGCAAGAGCTCAACCAAGATTGTTCAGGGGAACTTGGTTAGTCAAATGGTTCGGCGGCCATCTTTGTTGACCTAGTTTTAATGAAAATAACTTCCAGAACCGCTGAAGGGATCAGCCCGAAATTTGGCAGATATGATTAGGGACTAAGGGCTAGTAAAGTTTGTTCAAGAGAAGTTGATCCGTCAAAAAACATGGCCGCCATGGGCCAATCAAATATAGCATGTTTGGCGGCCATATTGGATTTTTTTATTTGATGGACTTTGAGGCTGAAATTGTTTTTATATAGGTTTTTGGATATTCTGATTTGAAATTTGCAATTTTCGAAACTGTCGGATAAATGGTTTGGCGGCCAATTTGGATCATTTTCCCGCCAAAAGCTCCCATACTAAAGCAATGGGAAATTTAAAATGTGTTCTTTTCGAGGACTACTGGGCCGATTTCAATTATATTTGACAGGAAGCATCTTTATGGCATAGAGATTCAAGTTTGTTCAAACGAACCCGATCGGCCAATTTGGTCGATAGCCATCTTGGATTTCTACCGATTTTTAGAAATGTCTAAAAATCTTCTCCAAAACCGTTTTGAGGGATCGATTCAGACCTCATGAAATATGATCTGTGGTAAAAGCTGGTCCAAGTTTGTTCAAGGGAACTTGATAGACTTAATGGTTCAACGGCCGTCTTGGATGACCTCGTTTTCGCAAAAACGACTCCTTCCCCAGAACCGCTGAAGCGATCAAGCCGAAATTTGTGACATTTGATTAAGGACTAAGGGCCATTAAAGTTTGTTCAAGAGAAGGTGATCCGTCAAAAAAACTGGGCGCTTTAAAATGTCTAAAAATCTTCTCCAAAACCTCTTGGTGGATCAATTCAAAACGCATGAAATATCATCTAGGGCAAGAGTTGGATAACCTAATTTTTGCCAAGATGACTCCAGAACCGCTGAGCCGCTTGGGCCGAAATTTGAGAGATATGATTAGGCACTGAGTGCCATTACGGTTTTTTCAAGGGAAGACGCTACGTCAGAAACATGGAAGAAGTGGACCAATCAAAATGTAGTGTGTTTGGCGGCCATATTGGACTTGCAAAAATGTCCACAAACTCATTTAGAAGACTACTCGTAAACCACCCACTAACAATTGTGACAAAAATGCCTAATGCTCCAGGTGAGCGACACAGGCCTCTTGGGCCTCTTGTATTTTCATATGCATGTATACAGCTTAATTGAAAATTGTTAAAATAACAGCCAATCATTACAGTAGTACATTTTCAAAAATATTGTCATGATCTTCAAATTGTCATTTCTTTTGAAATTTGTTTTCTTTACCAATTTTTAGCCAGACATTCCTGTTGTAGGTTTTCAAAAACAGTGCATGTCCTGCATTAAGAAAAGATTTGAACTTCCATGACCAATTTAGACCACTTAGCCCTTTAAACACTTAAAAAACAGCTGCAGTGGTTTTGAGAAATGTCCATTTGTAGACTTATTTTTTACAATGTACCACTGGAATGACTAGCTCAATAATGGAGCAAGCCATTCCATTAGTAAATTTTCAAAAATAATCTCGTCCTTTCTATGAGAAAGTTAAAAATTGTCTTCAACAATTAATGTCAAGTGTGTCACACATTTTCCAAAGATAAGTATGGGTAAGTTAGTGTCATAGAAACCATACTCACTGCTTTTTTGTATTCAGGAATACTGTTCTTTCTTCTATGTGTCCTTTCTTCACCTATTTTTTAAAGAATCAACTTTAAATTTAACAGTGCCCATTTCTCATCTGCAGGCTTACGACAACAAGCTCAAGCAATCTGAAGCAGATCTACAGCGTGAACTTGAGAATGATCCTGTGAGAGCGGGTCTAAAACCACAGATTAAACATCCTCGAAGTCATCGAGCCGTGGCACCCTCTGGAAGCAAAACAGAACTCTCTTCTCAGGCATCATCGAGCGACAATAAGCTGACACCCACCGAGTCACAGATCAGTCCACAGACTAGGAATTCTGCTCAGAGTATTTGGGTAAGATTAATGAGTATGGGAAGGGTATGTGGTGTTGGTTGAGGTATTATACCTTTAGTCAAGCCCTGTGCAAAGCTGAGAATTAGTCAATCCAAATGCTGTTCAGTGTAAAGATGTAATCTGTGCCACGCGAGAAAATCAAGAATAGCAAAGTGTGACATGCAGGCAGCAATCCTAGTTTACCCGTAATCTTCTGTTTGCTGCTTTCTGTATGTGTCCACAGCCAATTTTATGAGTCTTCTGATGGTACAATACACCCAGAATGTTCCCCATGAAATGTCTGTTGTACTGTGCGACTTACACAGTCACTCACCCCGTATATGCATAGTGCTGCTCAGAGATAACATTTGAATGTTTCTAAAACAGAATAAATTGTACTGTTGATTATTTTGAACATAATTTGATTGGAAGATATTGCTCACTAACTAACGTGTTTCTTTTTTTATTTTGAAAACATTATACATTGTACTTTAAAGGTGCATATTCACAACAGAATGCTTGGAAATAAAATTGTTAAAATTGTATTCTTTTATAGGCTTAAATTATGTGTCTATATGTAATGAAACAAAATAAATCTTAACATATGATTATTTCATTCCATATAAATTAATATAATTTTTTAAGTTCCGAAATTGAAATAGGGGCTCTGTGCCTCTATTTCAATTTCGCAACTTAAAATTTTTTATTAATTTATATGGAATGAAATCATCATATGTTAAGATTTATTTCGTTTCATTACATACAGGCTCACATTTTAAGCCTCTAAAAGTATATAATTTAAACAATTTTATTTTTCAGTAATTTTGCTGTGAATATGCACCTTTAAATTTAGCCATAATCAGAAACTAACTGATTGTCAAGGGGCTTTCTCATATATCATCAGTGTAAATTTTAACGATGTATAATGTTGTACTATGAGTTTCTGTGTGTCGTTACAACTAGCCTCAATTTGCATTGCTAAACCAGATGGTACATATGATATTTTACCTTCTAGGGTACATCACCAGCTTTCTTGCGAAGCGAGTCAGAGACGAGTCATTCAAGCGTGTCATCCAGCTTAGATGAGAGCAGAGATATTGGTGATGTATCTGCCACCAGCCCAAAAACTGATGGTTAGTATTATTATCGTCTGTGATAATAGTTATCAGTACACGCATAGTTTCCCATTTACAAACAATTTCCACAGAAGTTTCAATATTTACACCATGCTAAAAATGATGGATATAGAAACTGATGCACTATTCTGAGTCTTCTATAAACCAGAGAAATCTTTACCCATTTTCAACTTAATAGAGGAATCCAGTTTATTGATCAATCATGACCGCATAATCAATTACATCACATGTAAGCTGATGTCATACTCAATTATGTCATGAATGAGTTGATTATATCCGTCATAAATGTTTAATAGTGCATCAAGTTGTACATATTGTATGTCTACTATTTAATAAACATGGACCTATGGCAGCAACAGCGCCCAGTCAAATTACTTTCAAAATATTCAACAGCTTACCTGTATATTTTTCTGGAAATTAAGATTCAGGGAGTGCAGGGATCGATCGATCCCAACACAGGCAATGTGTGGGTGGAACTTAGCTAGAGATAGTTGGGCATAGCTAAAACTGGATTCATTCATTGATATTGGAAGTATTTTGAATGCTTTATATGTCCATTTGAAGGACGAGAAAAGACAGTCCCAATTTATAGCTTGAATGACTGGTTCAATAGGACGAGTGGTAAATTTTCAAAAATGGTCCACTCTTGGCCTGCAAATTGTCATATAGAAATATAGTATATTCGAAGCATCTTCAAACCGTGTAAATTAGCTCATCTCCAGCACACGTGTTCAGTTATGTAAAAGTCCAGTTTGAGGTGTAGAACATTACATACAGATTTAGGCGACAAGATTAGGAATTTTGTGTTCATGACCGTGGTTTATTTGTACAGAGAGAATTAGCTATTGATTGTGAACCGCTATGGCAAGACGAAGGTTAAGTGATCGTGTGAAATGGCAAATCATAGGCATGCATACCACTGGTATGTCATGCAGAGAGATTGGCAGACAGCTGAACATTAACCATACTGTAATCAGTCGTTTGATTGCAAAACATGGGCAAACTAACGAGGTGAAGGACAGGCCTAGATCTGGAAGACCGAAGAAGACTACTGCCCGTGATGATCGAGCCCTAGTACGCCTTGTTAGGAGATCTCCATTCACCAACAGCAGAGTGCTCAGCCAGCAATGGGAAATGCGCAATAGAGTGTCAATGTCTACCGTCAAAAGGAGACTGTATGCTGCTGGCATGAAAGCTAGGAGACCTGTCAGACGTCCTCTCCTCACTGCACACCACAAAGAGGAGCATCTGAGGTGGTGCAACGAAAGAAGACACTGGAACATGAGATCCTGGAGACGGGTACACTGGTCCGATGAAAGTCGGTTCCTGCTTCATGCCACAGATGGTCGAACTCGTGTATGGAGGTCCAGACGCACGGCGTACGACCAACATAACATCATGGAAGAAGTTCCATTTGGTGGAGGTTCCGTTATGATATGGGGGTGCATCTCATTTGATTGTAAGCTGGATCTGTTGACTACCTGGAACACTAAATGGACAAAGATATCAAGATTCCATACTGGATAGAGTTGTGGTCCCTCATTTTGTAAATCATGCACCTGGAACCCACCCTATATTCATGGATGACAACGCCCGACCACATCGTGCTAGAGCTGTGCATGAATACCTCCGCCAGAATGCCATCGAAACCCTACCATGGCCAGCAAGGAGCCTTGACATGAACCCTATTGAGCATATCTGGGACATTCTGGGAAACATGGTGAGAATGAGGGATCCTCCTGTGCAGAACCTACAGGAATTAACAGACGCACTCCATCTTGAATGGCAACGAATACCACAATGGCGTATCAGTCGGTTGGTGACCAGCATGAGACGTCGTGTCCAGGCCGTCATCCAGGCACAAGGTGGATATACCCGGTATTAATAATGACAGTCTCAAACTCGTGCACAGATGTTAAACTTCGTTTTCAGACACCATTAATGACAATCTAGCCACGTGTGTCAACTGTAGGGCAATAGTTGTCAGTTGTGTCAACGTAACCATATTCAGGCCTCGTTTTCAAGTTCAAACAAAAACATACACTGTTTCCCCACCATCATAATCAGCATTCCTCTAGTTGCATTATTACCTCTTGCACTAAGATGGATGGGTACATAAATGTTTATGCTATTGCTTTCTTCATAGCACATGAATATACCCTCGCATGTGCGTAAAAATAGGGTGGTGCTTAACTTTTGCACAGGTGTATATTTTGACTGTATTATTAACTTAGTTTGAGATTTTATAAGCCTGGTGGGAGTGGATGTAATATGTTTTTGCTCCTGTCCCTCTGCACCATCTATCCTGTCATTAGTTAGCATGTATGGGTGTTTCAGAAGTGGTCACTTAAGGAAAGCCTTTACTCTCTGTATATCTGTGAGCAGTTTGAGATAGATGAGAATAGAACTAGCCGATGTTTTACAAATAACTATAAGCCTGTTGAAGACTAGTATCAAGTATTTGATGATCATGTCCGAATTGCTATATGCGAAGCGCAATGTCACTCAACTCCTCTATGGATATTGCTCATTATGTACCTCATTGACGAAGTATCTTCTGTTTTGTAGATTCACCATCCAGTATCAGTCCACCGAAGCGTGAGACATCTACTACAAACTTAGGTACACCTACTCGTGGTGTGTCATTAGAAAGCATTTCAGAGAAAAGTGAGTCGACATCAGCATCAGTAAAGACAAGTCGGGAACATGTGTCGACGGTGGTTACTGCACGTGATGACAAGAAAACTGAAACAACAACAGCCATTATTGAGCAGATCTCAGAAGTGTCCGAGGAGATTGAAGAAGAGGTTTCTCAGACTGAGAGTCGGTCAGAATTGGACCAGCCTTTGCTGAAGGTTGATCTGCGTGAGAATGTCGGTGACGCTTCTGCATTGATCTTGGATGATGAAACACTGGTAGAACCTCTTGATGCAGCTATCTCTGCTGAACCTTCAATTTTGAAGATAGATGTATCCGAGGTTGCTCCTTCTGTAGAGGAGGAAGCTGATGAAGAACAGCCTCCTCTCATTTCGGTTTCCCCTCTTTCGGCAAGATCAGCGACTTCGGAGATACTTAGTGACGTTTCAGCAGTTGAAGATGTTACTACTGCTGCAGATGAGTCTCAAAGCGCTCTGCACATCAGTCTGGCCCCAGCAGTTGAAGGGGTGTCATCTGGATTGTCTCTCAAAGCGGAATCACTAACACCTACAGAGTTTCAGAAGGCTGAGGCAGATGCTGGAGCAGAACCCCCTCTCACTGTCTTATCACAGGAATCAGAGAGTAGTAGGCAAAGTAAGAGCTCGTATTCGTATGTATCATCACGGTCAGGCCACGATATGTCAGGGAATAAAAAGTCAGATGTCAGTAATGATGGATATAGCGAAGACTTTTCGGAGCTCTCTCCCAGCCTAGACAAGACATTGAGTGAGTTATCAGAGGGGAGTATTAGCGATGACGAACCAAATTATGACAGAAATATTACTCCAAGACCGATTACACCTCTACCAGAAGAATTTTCAAGCCCAGAAAAGGTAGATAGTGTTTCAGAAATTTTAGAGAATCGAGTCACTGAATCTCGTCCAGTGATAAGTCAGGAAACAGTTGATTGTGTCTCGAACCAACTTCTCGGAGAAGTCCTGAATGAGTCGATGATGGCTGTACAGTCAATAATGTCATCAGCTGATCATCATGTCTCGGCACGACGCAGTCAGATCCAACATACAACATCTCCTGTAATCACCAATCATCACGATCAAACAACAAGTGATCAACTCACTTCTCAACTACTTAATGACGCCATCACGCAAATGATTTCAATCCATAAGAAACAGCGGAGTATTGGTACTGTAATCACTGTTCCATCTACAGAATATGACAGGATACCGGAGCTTGAAGATGGTGATAAGGAGGATGACAAACATGTTGACATTGAGGTGTCTGAGGTGAAAGATTCGCCAACACATATCCCAAGTTCTAAAGAAATGCACATTGAAACTGCAGATGTACATGTAACCAAAACTGGATTATCAACTGATTCTGAAAGTGAAACCGGTCATCTCTTGTCCAGTCAATTACAGGTTGATCACGCCATCAGTGATATCCCAGCAGAGAGTCTGGTTCTACGACCGGGATCACCAGTACCAGATGAAGCTCACCGGCTCACCAAGGTATGTCACATTGTTATCATTTGTATGTATGATTACTGTATTCTGCGGCTGTAGTAGTAGAAACATCCTACAGCTGCAGTCAGTTCTTCTTCACGTTTACCGACTGTGTCTTGTCCTCAGCCATAATATTAGGCCTCCAGGTCCATTCTTGATATGACTGTACCGAGCCCTTCTTTCTTGAGGTTACAAGATTTATACAATGACGCCCTCTCCTGACAAATCCAAAGCTCTCTGTGCTGGCATGTCCCCTGGCATCCTTAGCAAATGGCCAATCATTTGTACACTTCCTAAATTACTAATAGATTCTTCCTATGCTATCCTTGAGTCATATTGCCAGAACTTAGACCAGCTTATTTGTTCTTTTGAGTTCCACGCTTCCACTTCTGCATGTAGCGTCTTAGTGGTTGCGATCATGACTTAAAAATGAGATCTGAATTAAAACCTGGTACCAAGAAATGGGTACCCATGACATTAACCTTCCCAGTTTCTGACACCCCCATCCATGTCATCCACACCGTGTTTATTTCAATCCACTAAATGAGATATATTCATAGAATCCTCCATACTTTATGCCATGTTTTATATATCAGTCGTTATACAAACCTCTATAAAGCCCACCCTGGAGACAAGGCGAAAGTGCCCTTTATAAACAGGTGGTCTTTATATGGAGGTTTAGTCGTATTGTCGCATTAGATTTGGGATTTGGGACTGAGTAAATGTGGCCTTTATGTACAGAGTTTGTACCTTTATATAGAGGTGGGTGTTAGAGCTGGTTTAACTGTATTATGTATGCTTAAACCATATCAGCCAAAGATGGCTTCTGTAGTGGTCTTGAGAAATGTCCATTTGCAGACCAAGAGAAGGCTATTTTTGAAAATTTACCACTGGAATGACTGGCTCGATAACCGAGCCAGTCATTCCAGTGGTAAATTTTAAAAAATAGTCGTCTCTTGGTCTGCAAATGGAAATTTTCTATGAGAAAATCTAAAAATTTTCTTGAACAAATTCGAAGGTTAAATGGTTAAACCTTTAATGGTCAAGCCAGCCAAAAATAGCCTCTGCAGATGCTGCCTTGAGGAATGTCCATTTGCAAGCCAAGAAAAAAATTTGTGAATTTTCACTTGAATGGCTGGCATGAGCCAGTCATTCCAGGTGTAAGTTTTCAAAAAATTTAAAGGATTCAAGGATTAACCTTTAGTTCTTCTGACAAGATATAGCAATTTCTTTTCTATGTAGGAAAAATTCTGATGAATATTTTTGAAACTAATTTGACTAATTACATTCAAAACGTTGCACAGTTTAGGTGTATACATGGTATCTCCTGCCCCGAGAAATTGCTGTCAACCATGGTATGTTTGGTTTTAAGACTGGGATTCTTACATGAGTGGGTTGGGGGTAGGCATGGGTGGGGTTGTTAGCCTGGCATCACTGATTTAGACATGTCTATTTCTGCTGTGATTACAGGAAGACTTGGCGACTCTGAACAATGACCTGTCTGACTTGGGTCTATTTGATGGTGAGGAGTTTTTCGATGATGACCTGTTCACGAATCAAAGAGCTAAAGCAACGGTACCCGAATCTAGTGAAAAAGCAGGTAAGTTATTAATTAAAGAATATGATGTCAAGAGGGGTTTCAAGGCTACTTATCCAAGGGGTTTATACTGATGGTGTCTGCAGTGATAAAGCCTTAGCTTTTTAATCATCTAGCCATCTGGGCCCCTAAAAGGACAACCTAAGGGTCAATTCTTCAAAACTTATAATTATGGTGCATCGGCGCACAAGATCCCACATTTTGAGACACAATTTATAAATAGGATTTACTAATTAATGTAGAATGTGTTAAATATGTTGCTTTCAAGTATAACCCTTTCACCGATAACTTACATAGACCTCAATTTCACGGCAAACAAACAGAAAATCTGTTGAAAATTTAGGAAATTAATGTGACTAGAAGAGTTTGCTGCCTTAGGCTTAGGCCTTAGACTTCCAGTCATATTACGTTCAAAATATTCAAAAGATTGTGCTATGCATTGTAAAATTTTACTTTTTAAGTTTTGAAAGGTTTAATGAAACTGGCTCAACCTGCAATTGGGTCGTCAGATATATACAATGATTTTCTGCTCAAAATCTTAACCCTTACCACTCTGATGTCAATATTCTATCTTTTACTGTGTCAGTAGCAAAGAAACTGGTGTACATTTTTCAACCATTTTGGTGGACGATGTTGCTGTCTATGACAGCACCATCTCCCACCAAATTTGTTGAAAATTAAGCACCAGTTCATCTTTTAATATAATTTGAAAATTTATAGTTTTAACATCAGAGTGGTAAGGGTTAAAATGTGAATGCAAAAATTTATGTTGGCACCTAGGCTAGTGAGTGAAATTTTGGCAGGCATGGGCTACTGGTCCCCTGCTAATCTTTATCACTGGTCCCCTGCTAATCTTTATCACTGGTCCCCTGCTAATCTTCATCATTGATCCCCTGCTAATCTTCATCACTGGTCACCTGCTAATCTTCATCACTGGTCCCCTGCTAGTGTTCATGACTTGTCCCCTGCTAGTCTTCATCACAGGTCCCCTGCTAATCTTCATCACTGGTCCCCTGCTAATCTCCATCACTGGTCCCCTACTGGTCTTCATCACTGGTGCCCTGCTAATCTTCATCACTGGTCCCCTGCTAATCTTCATCACTGGTCCCCTGCTAATCTTTATCACTGGTCCCCTACTGGTCTTCATCACTGGTGCCCTGCTAATCTTCATCACTGGTCCCCTGCTAATCTTCATCACTGGTCCCCTGCTAATCCTCATCACTGGTCCCCTACTGGTCTTCATCACTGGTGCCCTGTTAATCTTCATCACTGGTGCCCTGCTAATCTTCATCACTGGTGAGTTGTGTGTAGTTGATGGATATAAAATATCTCTATCTTTCTGAATTGGAGTGCTGGAGATAATCTAGATCACCTAATGATGTGGATAATGTGGAAAGAGACCAGGGCCTTCTCATTTTCTGGAATGTTAAATTGTTGGCTGAACGGAGAATAGCTATTATGTCTGACATCTCTGAAATGCACCTGAATTGTAATTTTTGAAAAAACCCTTGGTTTCACATACACAGTTTTTTTGTCAAGAGTGCATGTGATAAGATGAAATTGCCAATGATTTTAGACATATATTGATAGCCTGTCTTTGATGATTTTGTGGCAAATAGTACATTTCTCAGCTAATCCTGGGAGTAACTGATTAAGGTGGGTGAGTGTGGGGTTTATTAAATTTAGTAATGCATTTTGCTGCCTGTAATATGCCAGCATAGATTAATGTTTTGATATAAATGGAATGCGTTTAGATGTACTTCACATGGATCTTTGTTTGGGTTCTAATTCTGATCTTGTGGTAAGGGAGGAATCCAGGTTTAGCGATGCCATGCCCATGTCTAGCTAAGCTCCACACACATTTTGCCAGTGGTGGGATCGATTGATCCTTGAACTCAATGACTCAATTTCCAGAAAACGATACGGGTAAGCTGTTGAAAATTTGAAACTAGTTTGACTGGGAGTAGTAAAGACAGTTCGTACACCCACGCTTAGTCCATCATCATTTAAGCGTTCGTTACGTACTTATCTACATCATTCATGATGTAATTGATTATGACATCATCTTACACATCACATAGTTAATTATGACATCATATGATTGATGGATAAATTGAAACGGTGCATTGCCAATGATCGTGCTATGGATTTGAATTTATTTTATATGGACTTTTGGAATCGGTTGTATTTATAAATAAGAGGACAAAGCTTATCTCGACGCTTGAGTTTAAGTATTCTTGCAATCTGTATTGATGATGTCAGTGAGCTCTTGTGCTTAGCCCTTGGTCAAGTAGGCAAAAAGTGATTTCTATATGTCTCTTGAGAAATGTACATTTTCAGGCCAAGAGAAGACTACTTTTGACAATTTACCACTGGAATGGTTGGCTCAGTAACTGAGCCAATCATTCCAATGGTAACCTGTTATAAATAGTCTTCACTTGGCCAACAAATTCACCTTTCCAGAGTATCCATCCATCATCAGACCTCGTATGATGTCATAATCAGCTCAGCATGTGTATGATGATGTCATAATCATTATGTCACAAAGGGTTCCATAGAGACTATCATAAAATCTCAAATGGTCTGGCACGTTGTATGAATTCTGTCTTTGTAATTCTTTGCTATTTATTAAACAGGCTGTTGAATATTTTGAAACTAATTTGACTGGGCGCTGTTGCTCAACAGCACCCAGTCAAATTACTTTCAAAATATTCAACAGCTTACCTGTGTATTTGTTTGGAAATTGATAGGATGTTCAGAGATCGATCGATCCCAACATGGGCGAGGTGTGGGTGGAACTTAGCTAGAGATGGGCGGGGCATAGCTAAAGCCAGAAAGTTCCATTGACATTGACGACACAAACATTTAGATTTTCTTAGCCATTCTTAAGCAGTAAAGGATTAATGAGGTCCTTCTTTCTTACCCGGTACAATAGGAGAGCTTCCTCGCCTGGCACTGGAACAACTCACACAGGAGCTGTTGTATGCTGTACCTCACAATCACGAAGACGTTAAGGAGATCATAGCCGAGGGCACCAATGCATTCTGGATGTGCAGACGTTATGGAGAGCCACTCCGCGCCACAATAATGCCACCAGATTTCATCCCGTCTGCTGATCGAGATTCTGACTTAGAGAGTGTTAGTCGGCGTGTTTATCGGCAGATGCTGTTTGATTTGGCCGGAGAGGTCATTCAGGTATTTAACCGTCTGTGCTGACGTTTTGCAGACAACATTTTCCAGGGGACATAACTCTTCACTTGCATAATATTTTAATAATATAACAATTTGACTGAAAGTAGTTGGCGGCTAAGCCACCTACACCTACAACTTTCAGTCAAATTATTTAAAAAATTACTCACTATTTCCAGAGGTACGGCCCTTAATATTATAGCTTGATGGTTTGTAAAGTTTGTATTCACCCACTCGACTGGGCAAGCGACAAGTATTGTTAGCACTGGTAAATGTCTTGTAGCCTCAGGATAATCGCCTAGCTAGGATTGTGCGATTTCGTGATTAAATCGAAAATCGTCCTTATTTTTTAAATCGTGAATTTATATGATAGAAATAAAAAAAATTGAATAACTTGCCATTTTGCTCGACGAATGTATGTCCATTTGCAGGCCAATAGACTGTTTTTGAAATGTGTCACTGGAATGACTGGCTCGAGAGTCAGGCACTCCAGTGATACATTTTCAAAAATAGTCTTCTCTTAGCACGCAAATTGACATTTCTAAATACCATTGCAGCTTTCGTCCGTGATATGTTTTATGTCTGGGAGATGTAGGCTACAGCTGAATAATCAATAAATCACGATTATTCTTAGACAATCAATCGTGATCACTCAAAGTAATAATCACATATGCCTAGGCCTAGCCTCAATAGAGGGACCTGGTCTGTCCCTCAAGTATCTGACATCATAATCAGAATACATCACATGGTAGCTGGCATTGCAATCAAAATTATATAGCACCATCATGAAAGGGGAAAAGTCCATCTTTAATGTATAAATTGTATGTCTTTGGTGATTTTACAATTGAATACAGATTATGTTCAATATATTAAAACTAATTTCACAGTCAAATTAGTTTCAAAATATTTCAACAGCTTTTCTGTGTAGCTTGTATTGAAAGTCAGACAGTGGAATGTCTAGGGTTAAATGAAATATAAAACCTTATCCTTGCTTGTACATTTTCAGGATATCTATCGCAGTGAAGAAGAGGATGAGGATGAATACGATTCTGAGACTACAACGCTCCGTCCACATTCCCATTCACGAGCTTTAATCACATGCTATGCGAGTTACCGTCCCGACAGCTCGCCTGTCGAGGGGCGGCCTACGTCACTAGAAGATCTTCAAGCCCTCGTCAGCTCTATTGCTTCATCTATGCTAGGCTTAACTCCGCCATCTCAACCCGATTCGCAACTTAATAGATGGGTTGCACGTAAGAAGAAAGACCATGTTGATCAGATCTTGGTGCATGAGTTACGAGCTGAGGAGCCAGGATGGGTTGATTATGATACGGATGAATGGCATGTTAAAATGCAGTTAGCAGATGCTATTTTTAGCATGGTGCTCACAGATACTGTACAGTGTGTTAAGAATGTCTACAGTACAAAGTAAACTTTCTACTGAGTGCTCCAGTAATTTATTAACTTATTAATTTACTTTGTTTTAAAAGTTCTTTCATCCTGAGTTTCTAAGAAAAAATCAGGTACATCAATCGCGTTAAAAATGAAAGGTGTTGGATATCTAGTGGACGGTTTGAGTAAAACTCACTGCAGCTTATAACATCAATACAGTTTAATTAAACTTTCTAAATAATCAGCAGAATTTTAACCAGTTTTATGGTCAAACCATCCAAAACCTGTCTTGAAAAGTCTGTTTGCAGGCCAAGCTAAGGCTATTTTTAAAGATTTGCAACTTGAATGACTCGCGATTACTGAGCCGGTCATTCAGGTTGTAAATTTATAAAAAGATAGCCTTCTCTTTGCATGAAAATTGGCATTCGATGATAAAAAAAATATTGATTTTTTTTGGACCGGTCTTGGCCATTAAAGATTAGTGATAGAATGGTGTAAATGTCATAGAATACAACAGTTTGTATTAAACCTTTCATGACAAAGCCGGCCAAAACCGGCCTCTGCACTGGTCTTGAGGAATGTCCATTTGCAGGACAAGAGAAGACTATTTTTGAAAATTTACCACAGGAATGACTGGGTTGGTAACCGAGCCAGTCATTCTAGTGTTAAACTTTCAAAAATAGAATTTGCTAGTCCTGCAAATGGACAGTCAATAAGGAACTAATTGGATTTTCTTGACTAAATTGAGTCATTAAAGGGTTAAATATCTGATTATGTAAAAGGTTTATGATCTGTATAAACTAGAACAATTACATGTTTCGCTATTTAATGGTTAAGCCGGCCAAGACCAGCCTCTGTAGGGCTCTTGAGAAATGTCCATCTGCAGGCCAAGAGAACGATTTTTGAAAATTTACTGCTGGAACGACTGGCTCGACAGGCGAGCCAGTCATTCCAGCAGTAAATGTTCAAAAATTGCATTCCCTTGGCCTGCAAATGGGCATTCACTAAGCAAAAATGTCAATTTTCCTAGCTTCTTCTTTTCTTTCGCTGATCATACCGCCAGTCCTGTAAGTGACTATCGACATGATCATATGCGTTAAGTGCGTGGATCCATGGTTTATTAGAGTGCGCCGTGCGGCCTGGAACCTCCATCTTCAGCACTCGAGGTTTCTGTCAGGGTTACCTCACCCGTACCTCCTTTAGTCGCCTCTTACGACACGCAGAGGATACGGAAGGTGTATTCTAAGCCCCACCTACAGGGGAAAATTTTCCTAGCAAATCTTGTCCCTTAAAGGGTTGATTTGTCGGCTCTGTATATATATACTTAGCATGCTGTGATAACGTCTCTGATGTTTCAGACTTCTTAATGATTAGATATTTACCTATCACATGTGACCCAGTTACCAATCTGTATCTCACGGTCATGATGCTAGTGAAATTGTCCCGATTCAATAAATTGATGGTGTATATATAGGTCATTATATATGTGATACTAAGGAATTGTAATTAATGAATTAATAATGAGACTATAAGATACAGCAGCTCTGGGGCCAGTTTCACAAAGGGTGCTTAAGCACACTAGGTTACTTAAGTATGGCATAAATATCAAATGAAGCATTCTGATTGATCTGCTTTCTACTTTACGACAGGGCGTAGCTTATGCACCCTTATGAACCTGGTCCCTGGACAGACAGACAGACAGACACACCCAGACATGCGTATGCGTGAACGCACATTTACATGCATGCACACACACATATTACGCTTTCCTTTGCAGAGCTATGGTAATAAGGCATATTTCTGATTAAAATAACAATGCTTGTTTAGCAACAAATAATTAGATATACAGCTTGAAGATTATGTAGCTTTTAAGAAAAGCTAACACTATACCTGCCAGTGAGAGTTTCATTAAAATTACATTTTGTGTCTTATGATCTGTCGGGTTTCTCGATCTAGCGAGATTGATCATATAACCACGCCTCCGGATATTAAACCCTTTTGCACTAAAATTTGTTCAAGAAAATTAACATTTTCTCAAAGCAAAATGGCCACTTGTAGACTAAGAGATTATTTTTAACAATTTACCACTTGAATTATTGGCTCGATTATCAAACCAGTGATTCTACTGGTAAATTTTCAAAATAGTTTTGGTATGCAAATGGACATTTCTCAAGACCAGTGCAAAAGTCACTTTTGGGCAGCTTGAGTGATGAAGGGTTAATTACTCAGGATTTTGAACTAATTTGTCAGCACCAGCTTCCGGTCAACTTACTTTCAAAATAATCAACAGACTAATCTGTGCATCTTGAAACAATTTGTGTTTGTGTTCCATATAGTTGAAAAGGTTACAATTTGTCATTACTGCTATAATAATTGTATCAAAATATTAGTGCCTTGTGGTGCAACATTAAGTATTTAAATAGATCTGACGTCATGATTTAGCCAAATTTTAATTATTTAATAACATTGTCCACATCATATATACTGGCTATTTCTTATCGTTATTAAACCTTAATGGTCAAGCCGGCCAAAAATGACCTCGACAGTGTTCCTGAGGAATGTATAAAACAGCAACAGCTTTTAGCAAAACTGTTTCCAAAAATTGTACCAGTTTCCTATGATCTACTATCTTCTGTAGAATATTACTATTTTATATTTGTTTAATATTTAACACTCAAGCCAGTGTTCTCTTGGCCTGCAGATGGACATTCACTAAGCAAACATTTTAATTATATTGACCAGTAAAGGGTTAACTTTATGGTTCCAATTCTCATTATTAAAGCTGAATGATCATGATAATTGATTCAGTTGTAACCCAATACCAGTAACATTGTGTTAACAACAAATCTTCACTTTTCATGACGCTATTAATGCCTCAGCTCTTTGGTTGCCAGTGTCTCAATTACATGACAACTATACAGTCATATTGCCATACGCAGCAATGGCTCTCAGTCAATTTAATTTCACATTAGTTTCAAAATATTCAGCAGAATCTGTCTTACATAAAAAATAATTTGTTTTTTTTATATCTATAACTGTTAAAGATCTTGATATTGACGCTTTAAACAAAACCCCACTAGCAGCACTCATCCACTACTTGACGATTTGCTCAATACAGAGAGCTCACAGTTAGGAGGCATGTCTTAGCAGATGGATGTATTTGCTCAGCAATGCACAGGAAGCGGCTATTGCATATCGCCGAGTAATGTTTGCTGTATTGAGCAAATCGTTTTCTAGCGGGTGAAGGCTGTTAACATTACACCTAATGGTAAATGGCAAAAACTGACTCTTATTGGAAACACTCATGACACTACAGTACAGGTCTGAAATAACTTAACATGCTTCCAAAACAGACGCTTTTCAATCCAATTATGTTCAAAATATTCAACAGAACTTTTCTTCCTAACTAACATTGCTCTGTTTTGGAAACAAGTAAACTTAATTCAGAGCTGTACTTCAAACCTTTAACACAGATATCAGCCAAAAAGAAGATTATTTTTGATAATTTACCTCTGAAATTACTGGCTCGATAATGGAGCCAGTCAGTCCAGTGGTAAATTTTCAAAGATAGTCTTCTCTTGGTCTGCAAACTGCCATTTTTTTTGGAGAAAATTGAAATTTTCTTGAACAAATTCGAGGATTAGAAAGTTATGTGTATATTACTGGTATGCGCTTGTATCGGTGCTTTTTGCATGGCTGTACAGCTTTAAGTAGGTTGAGTTTTAATTATTTCTTATATATATATATATATATATATATATATATATATATATATATATATATATATATATATATATATATATATATATATGGTGGTACATAGGTAATCTGTATATTGTATATATTATAATTTTACACGCAGTAAAGTTATGGAATCTCATTTTCTAACTGACTTTGTTAAATTGCTTGCGTATGAGATGCTATGAAGTGGTAATGATCCATCTAATGGTAATAAACATTCATGTGCGACCTGCAATTTGCCACATGACGAGCATGCAATATGTAGCATTTACTTTGTCCATCTGTTCATGCAGGCCTTCATTTCCGAGACTGACGGTAGAATGATCAGCTCTGTCTCTGCAGCAGGATTGGCCATACTAGTAGTATTCTAATAAACAGTAATAACGACTTAATCATAAATACTTTTATAGAAGCCTGACGCTTGATCTGTCTGTCAAATCCAAAAGTCTGAATGATCTGAGCTGGGATTGTTCACTCCTTTTATACTTTTCGGTCTTGGTGCCCAGATGTAGTCACGTGATTTGGCTTATATGGGCATATCCAGTGGTTATGGGCCACGTGGTGTGGTCTTCTTCTTTTCGTTCGCTGATCATACCGCCAGTCCTGTAAGTGACTATCGACATGATCATAAGCGTTAAGTGCGTGGATCCATGGTTTATTAGAGTGCGCCTTGCGACCTGGAACCTCCGTCTTCAGCACTCAAGGTTTCTGTCGGGGTTACCTCACCCGTACCTCCTTTAGTCGCCTCTTACGACACGCAGAGGATATGGAAGGTGTATTCTAAGCCCCACCTACAGGGCAGTGGTGTGGTGACTATGCACGGTTTTGGCGGTGTGGTGTGGGCGATTGGCGGTGTGGTTTGTGCTGGCGGTATGGTACACCGGTGGTATGGGTGGGTAGGGCCTGACGGTATTGGTGAGTTGGGTCTGGCAGTATGGGTGGGCTGGGGCTGGCGGTATGGTTGTCAAAACCTTTTGTTTGACGAAGACAGATCTGGCGTCAGGCTTCTATAAAAGTATTTAAGATTTCATTATTACTGTCTATTAGAATACCGCTAGTATGGCTAATCCTACTGCAGAGACAGAACTGATCATTCTACTGTCAGTCTCTGGCCTTACATTAGATTAGTAGATACTGAACTCCTGTGTGATCCCTCTACCACTAGCCTCAAGGCCACCAAGGGCCAACCGCCAGTACCTGAAGCATCCACATCTGTGGATCCAGGACATATCTCCGAACGTGCAATGAAGCGCAGTGGGGTGGAGGAGCAAGCAACCACCCAGATACGCAGTACAGTAACCCTACTACGGACGGTACAAAGATATTCCAAACCACGTATCCAGAAGAACACCACAATGCATACCGACTGTGATGCAACATTGCATGCAGATGGAGAAACTTCGAAATGTTGTGAACACAAAATCCACACCACCCATGCTGAAAGCCAGTACCGCCTATAAACCAGATAGCACGGACCCAGAATTCCTAGCAATCTGGAAAAGACTATTCCAACGCTTCGAAGACGAACTCACTGAACTTGTATTAACACAGACCGCCAACAAACTGGTGGCACAATACTGAGACAGCTGGGTTCAAGCCGGCATTCAAGGAGGCCCCAGATACCTCCACTTTCAGGGAATCTGAAATGGCAATTGCAAAAACACGCAACCGCCATGCCTTTCCCACCGGTCACCCAGCCCACATTCCAAGAGACCAAGGAGCCAGTAGAGACCAGCACCATGTCCAAGAACTCACAGGCAGCCAAGGCCAGATGGGTCTTCAAAATCTGGATCCAGGGGGAGCATAGTAGCGCCATCAACACTATATACAAACATGAAAGACATACACCAGTATCGCATCATTTCAATGGAGCCAGGCACTAGAAATGACATGCTGTACAGAATTATCTTTTAATAATAAAACTGTTCAACACAAGACATAATAATAATTACAGTGGCCCATAATTTGACCATTTTGAGTTCAAACAATTTGCTTTAAATGTAGGCGTTTAAGCATATTATGTCATCATCTTATTATGCAAAATGCAATGGACTTGTTGAACGTATGGTGGAAACAGCGAAACGATGTCTGAAGTGAAAGTTGATAAACGTGATCCTTACTTAATCATCCTCGATCGAAGAAATACACAGATCGAGAATCTCGTATCACCAGCGACACTGTTAATGGGTAGGAGGACAAAGACATTACTCTCAACAAAGCCAATATTGCTCTTGAATTGATAACCATCAATAGTAAGCAGGAACTGCAGAAACGTCAAGACATACAAAACATTATTGTGATCAAAATCCTAGATCACTTCCAGGAGATAGTGTACAAATATAATCTGATAAATAATGGAAACTGGCAATAGTGGTAAATAAAATTAGCCAGAATATGCCTTAGTCATATATTGCTGAGCTTAGCTAGAGATGGAAAGGTCCATTGCAGAATTCTACTTCAGAATATAGGAGAAATCGTGTAGACATATGAAACACTCTGAAACATTCAGACTGACCAAAGAATTAGAGGCAACAGTAGACCGCTCTCATGAGCTAACACGGTCACACCTACAGTAGTTTAACCACCACTTTACAGTAGCATAATCATCAACCTGTTGATGGTGGCTACTAAATGGCAGAAGCAGAAACCAGAACCAGCAGGTACAATTACTGAATTTGGTCAAAACATTTAGATCGAACTATGGCTTCATGTGGAATGTGTAATCAGAAGACCAGATAGATTCAATGACTGTTCTCAGCTCAGTATCACATTCCAACATTGTGTAAATGGAAATAACAAAGGAAACGCAGCAGTTCACATCTATCCTTTCTTACTTGAATTCTTCTGAGCATTTTATGATACGTCACCCCAACATCTGGGCAAATTGTTCAATATCTGGTGTGCATGCGGTGTCAACACGTAATTGTTTCCATTTGTCGACGACGATTTAGGAAGGAATTTTTTCTAATGTCTCTTCGGTAATGTGGCTTAAAAGCTTTGCGTTATGGCCTCTCGCGTTGGATAATGAGTCCTGAGAGAAGTTTTCTCTGTTGAGTTTGGAACAGTTGTAAGTCTCTCCGAGGGCTGTCTTATTTCTTCTTTTGTTCAGGTTTTCAAATTTTGCTCCACGCAATCGCTTTCAATCGCACTATGCTTTATCTGGCCTCATGATGTCTTTCTGGAACCATTGGCTCCAGATGGCACCGCAATATATAGAAGTGGTTGTATCAGGGTTGTATACAAATTTGAGAGTCCCTTGGGAATGGTTTGATCATAGCAAGTCTCTGATTTTCTCTGGATGATACATGCTCTATATGTTTGGACGGCTTGAGGGCATTTGATATTATTAGCTCACCTGGCCTGAAAGGCCAAGTGAGCTTATGCCATGATGACCATCCGTCGTGTGTCCATCCGTCTGTGCATCCGTCAACTTTTCCTTTAAATGGCTTCTCAAGAACCTCTTGGCCGATTTCAATTATGTTAGACAGGAAGCATCCCTAGGCCATAGGGATCCAAGTTTGTTCAAACGAAGCCGATCGGCCAATTTGGCCAGTGGCCATCTTGGATTTTGGCCGATTTTAGGAAACGTCTTTAAAAATCTTCTCTGAAACAACTTGGGGGATTGATGCAAACCTCATGAAAGATGATCTAGGGCAAGAGCTGAACCAAGTTTATTCAAGGGAACTTCATTGGTCAAATGGTTCGGGGGCCATCTTGGTTGACCTAGTTTTAGTGAAAACAACTCCAGAACCGCTGAAGGGATCGGGTTGAAATTGGGCAGATATGATTAGGACTAAGGGACATTAAAGTGTGTTAAAGGGAATTTGAACAGTAAAAAACATGGCCGCCGTGGGCAAATTAAAATATAGCGTTTGGCGGCCATATTGGATTTTTTTATTTTGATGGATTTTGAGGCCGAAATTAGTTTTATGTAGATTTTTGGGTATTCTGATCTCAAATTTGCAATTTTCGAAACTTGGATAAACGGTTTGGTGGCCATCGTGAATAATTTTCCCGCCAAAAGCTCCCGTATGGGAAATTTAAAATGTCTTCTCGAGAACTACTGGGCCGATTTCAATTATATTTGGCAGGAAGCATCCTTAGGGCATAGAGATTCCATTTTGTTCAAATGAAGCCGATCAGCCAATTTGGGCGGTGCCCATCTTGGATTTCGGCCGATTTTTAGAAATGTCAAAATCTCTAAAACCGTTTGAGGTATAAATTCAGACCTCAGACCAGCAAGAGCTGACCCAAGGTTTGTTCAAACAAACTTGATTGACCAAATGGTTCAGCTGCCATCTTGGAAAAACGACTTCTTTCTCAGAACCGTTGAAGTGATCGGGCCAAAATTTGTGATATATGATATGGCACTAAGGGCTATTAAAGTTTGTTCAAGAGAAGGTGATCCGTCAAAAAACCTGGCCACTGTGTGCCAATCAATATATAGCGTGTTTGACAGCCATATTGGATTTTTTTATTAGATGGATTTTGAGGGCGAAATTGGTTTTACGCATTGTGATTTCAAATATGACATTTTTGAGACTGGCGGTAAATGGTTTAGCGGCCATCTTGTATCATTTACCTGTCGAGATCTCTCATACTAAAGCAATGGGAAATTTAAAATGTATTATTCTCACCTCATCTTGGATTCTTGTCGATTTTTAGAAATGCCTTTAAAAATCTTCTCAAAAATCATTTTGGGGGGTCAATTCAAAACGCATGAAATATCATCTAGGGCAAGAGCTGTACCAAGTTTGTTCAACGGAACTTGATTGGCCAAATGTTTTGGGAGCCATCTTGAATAACCTATTTTTTGCCAAAACAACTCTAGAACCACTGAGCGGTTTGGGCCAACATTTGGGAAATATTATTAGGCACTGAGTGCCATTAAAGTTTTTTCAAGGGAAGGATCTACGTCAGAAACATGGACGCAGTGGACAAATCAAAATGTAGCGTGTTTTGCGGCCATATTGGACTTGTTGTTAATGAACATTCTAGTTGAAATGCCTATGGTTCAGGTGAGCGATACAGGCCCCTTTGGCCTCTTGTTATTCCCAAGTCCTCCTGATTATCGCCCCATTTTCTCAGTATATTTTCTGATCAACAGCAGAGTTTAACAATACTATTAACTCTATCTGGCAAATTGTTCACGTAAAGTAGGAAGAGTAACGGTCCTAAAATTCTTTCCTGCACTACTCCAGATATAACTGCTTCCCAGTCAGAGTGAGTGACGTTTAATAATGTTCGTTGTCTTCGATCCGACAGGAAAGCTTGGAGCCATGTAAGTTGGTCCTCTGATGCCAAGTTTATATAGTGTATGCATTAGTCTCCTATGCAGGACGGAATCGAAGGCTTTGCTAATGTCATGACATATGATCAAGTCCAATCATTTAAACATGTTAGGTAGGAGCTATGTAATGCATAAGCAACCAGATTGGAATCCATGTTGGTGACAGCAGATTGTGTGGCTATCATCACAAAATTTCATCAACATTCTCAGGATTATCCTCTCTAGGATGTTAACAACTTGACTTGTGAGTGGCACTGGCCTATAGTTTGTGGGAGTGGTCTTAGATAAGTTTTTGTAGAGCGGACATATAGTCCCATTGAGCCAATCCTGAAGTAGAATTCTGAAATGGACCTTTCCAGTTTTAGCTATGCCCCGTCCATCTCTAGCTAACCTCCACCCATACATCGCTCAGTTTGGGATCGATCCATCCATCAACTCCATAACTATCAATTTCCAGAAAACTATACAGGTAAGTTGTTAGATATTTTGAAACTAATTTGACGGGAGGATGCTTCACCAGCGCCCAGTTAAATTAGTTTTAAAATATTCAACAGGATGTGTATTAAATGATAAAGACACAATTCGTACAACGTGTTGGACTATTAAGCATTTACGACGACTAAATCATCGAGTCATTCATGACAATGATTATGACGTCATCCTACACTCACGTATTTCATTATGACATCATGTGATTGATGGATAAAATGGAAACGGCGCATTAAAGGAGTAATTGGACAAAACTTGTAATGTGTTTGCTAGGATTAAGGTCGCTGAGGATCAAGGGATGTATTCTGTTGACTGACACCAGTGGCTTTAGACATTTTAAGTTTGTTTATAAATGATGAGATGCCAACTTCAAGTATTTCACCATCGATAATTCATGAATCCATTCCCTCAGTCAATCATCTGACGTCATAATCAACTACGTGACTTGTAGGCTGATATAATCATTACGTCATGAATGGGTTGATCTAGTCCGTCTTAAATGCTTAATAGTCTGTCGGGTTGTATGAATTGTATGTCTTTAATATTTAATAAATACGCTGTTGAATATTTTGAAACTTATTTGACTGGGCGCTGCTGCTGCTGCCATGCTTTTTGGATACAAATTTATGAAAATTGATAGTCAGGGAGTTCAGGGTTCGATGCCAACACGGAAGAAGTGTGGGTGGAGCTTAGCTATAGATGGGCGGGGCATAGCTAAAACTGGAAAGGTCCATTTTCTGGATGCAATGGCACATTTGCATTTTAAGGAGTGTGTTCCCTGTGGGGGTTTGCGTCATAACTGAAGGAAATAATGATTATCATATATAATAGTGTGTAGTGTGTATTCTATATTGTTAGTATGATGTTCTGTCTAAATATTTACCAATCTTGCTACCACCTTGATTGCCATTAGTAATGGCGGAACATCCAAAGGCCATCATTTTTGCCACACATTCGTCAAGTAGCTGGGTTAGATATGTTTTCCCTTCTGATTAAGCGTGAACAACCACCATGACCAATCGGCTCCCATGTTCCTTGATTCAAGATTGAAGATTCAAAATTATTTGCCTTTGGATACAAATTTGCAAGCTTACAATATAGGTTAATATCTGCTGTATAGGCATTGTATGGTGGCGGACACCTAACATTAAACATACATGTATACAATTACAGACACGCGTGCACGCGCACACACGCATGCACACCTTAGCGTGAATAGATTGTGAAATATACAAATGCACAGATATAGTACGGAGTTAAGTAGAAATAGATACAAAAATTTTTACAAAACAATACAATTCACACTTACTGAAAGAAAATGTTGCTGTTAGCGTTAAGAAATACGTCTTCTTCATTTGAAGAAAATCCACTGCTTCAATTAATTGAAGTTATACAGTTGTGGCGGACACCTAACATTAAACATACATGTAAACAATTATACACGCGCGTGCACGCACACACGCGCATGCGCGCACCCATGCACACCTTGGCGTGCATAGATTGTGAAATATACAAATGCACAGATATAGTACTGAGTTAAGTAGAAATAGATACCAAAAATTGTGCAAACAATACAATTCACAGTTACTGAAGGAAAATTTTGTTGTTAGTGTTACAGGGATATATTCCACCTATTTGAGAATACGGGGGATTAGCTGGGTGGAAATAGCTCTGCTCCACTTCAGGATGAGACGACGGGTGAAGACACTTTAATAAACAATAAGCAAGATCGTTCTTCAAATATTACTGATATTAAACGTTTAATGATTTTAAACTACTTCAAGCGATATACTGGTGATAGTAAACGTTACAAACACTTAACTCTATGAGTCTCTATATCTATCTCTATAATTCTGTCTCTAATCAATCTCGGAATATAAACCTATCTCTCTAGCTAATTCTATCTCTCTATCTCTATCTCTCACTGTTTCTCTCACTCATTCTATCTGTCTCATATACAAATTCATTTACATTTTATACCTAGGGATCGTTAAACTCAACAAACAGGTAGTCAAGAGACATGTTGGAAATAAATTCAGAACATGTCTAAAATCATTAATAATTTGTTTAAAGAATCAAGTTTTTACTAATAGTACTTTTGTGAAGATCAGATTTATGCAATTCAATAGAAGATCAGATTTATGCAATTCAATGAAATAAATATAATAAGTATGTTGTTATATATAAAAGTTCAGCATATACATGTATAGGAATACTGTAATTTATTATGTCCATACTGCAGGCTGGGTCACTTTAATTGTCCTGGCTATTAATTGGGCTATTGTCCTATATCCACTATACTCATAGAATCGTCACGCTTGATTTCATATGATTCAGCTGGTCACAATTATGAACATTCTAATTTATGCTGGTTAAAATCAATGCTATATAACTCCACACAGAATTTCCTATACCTGGCCTAATAGCACCATGACATTAGCGTTAAGAAATACGTCTTATTCAGTTGAAGAAAATCCAGTGCTTCAGTTAATTGATGGGAAGTTGAAAGCCCCTGCTATGAGAATGTGATTTGCATTTGGTGTTTCAACCTTGTTTAGTAGATTTACCAGTTGATTTTGTTTGAGCCGTCTGAGTTTGGGCCTCTGTAGAGGCAACCAACAAGAATGTTTTCCTTTTGTTGTGCCATCCATGTACTCCATACTGATTCGTTAAACCCATCATCATTTAGGATGTCACAGCGTTGGTCATTTAATGATACATGGGTAAAGATGATGACTCTTCGTGACAGTTTACTATTCAACAAGAGATGGTACTCATCAATCTGTAGTTCACTAATGTTTATGGTTGTGTTTTTGGTAAGGCTTCTGTAATTAGTATGATAGCAGGACGAATCTTGTGTAGTAGTGTTTCAAGCTCAACTCTTTTATTAACTAGACGATCCGCATTGGTGTATATACATGTATCGGATATTGTTTTAGAATCTGTGTTGTTTTTTCTTTGTTTTGGTATTTCCTAAAACATTCATGTTATTCTGAGGTGGTGTTCATTACAGAGAGATGATAACTGACGTTATCTGATAGTAAGCAGAGGCCTTCATGGTTAGGGTGAACGTCATTCCAAAAGAGGTTGTTATTATGTTATGTTCAATACTCATCAAAACCCCTATCGGGTATCATGACGAGGACAATGTTGTGTACCAGTGATGCTACTGAAAAGCTCTGTTGTATTGTTAATGAAGTTGGCCTTGTGTCAGTTTGTAAAGGACCACAACATTCCATTCCATTGGATACATCCACCAAGTTGTGGTGACATCTGCTGTTTGGTCGCGATAGGATTGCTGAAACAAAGACTTTGGTACTGAGTGCAATTGTTTACAGTTCTATCAATTCGTCGTGGTCTCTGATCATACATTCTTATTTAGGCCTGCCAATATAATTAGTTCCGACATAGACTACTATAGCATCATACCATTCTGCATTAAGTAGAAGCTCCAGCTTGTCGTGGATTTCTGCTATCCTTGCCCCACTGAATGATCGTACTATTATGCTCCTGTCTCCCATAGACATATAGCACCAGCTAAGCTTTTTAAGGTGGAGCTGCTGATAATCAGTGTTCTCTTTGATGTGTTTGTGCGATGCGTTGTCTGCTGACTGTTGTGGTGAGTACTGTTCCTTGGAGGTGACATATAGCACCAGCTAAGCTTTTTAAGGTGGAGCTGCTGATAATCAGTGTTCTCTTTGATGTGTTTGTGCAATGTGTTGTCTGCTGACTGTTGTGGTGAGTAGTGTTCCTTGGAGGTGACTTGTAGACTGCGAGTTGAATTCATGTATTTGGACATTTCAGTCTTTCAATGTGTTGTTTCTCTTTGGTCTCTGTGTCATCGAGGCTCTCTGTTCATGTTTGTGGTTTGGGATTTTAATTTTTCTGGTTGTTTGTGTTGTTTGCCGTTGCACTTGTACTTTCTTTGTTTGAGATGATCGTTGGGGTACCTTGACTCGCCGTCCTTCGGAAGTCTTTCTCGGTCTGTTAGGGGTTTTACTTTCAGTTAATTTTGCAACTTGTTTGTCATGTAGCTGTGTTTGGTGAACATTGTAATTTTTTCTCATTCCCTGTATATTTTGAAGAACTTCCACTAGAATGTTATTAGATGCATGTGTATCCAAATCAACAGTTACTTTCTTCAATGGTAGTATCACTTAGTACGTTTTTGCTGCCAGTCTCTGTTGGGTTGTCATTGTCCTCTGTTTGTTCAGCTGCATGGTCTAAGGCGATGATAGCCTCAACTGCAGGTCCTGCAATGTTCTCCTTGGGTACTGGATCTATGGAGTGATGTGCTAGGTTTTCAGTAATAATGTTAACCTATGTGGGTGTGGTGTTGTTGTTCCATCAACCTCCTGTATCGTTGTTGGTTAGTTACCTAGGTCTGTTACAATCTGATGTGCTTGTCTGATGCTCTGGTGGTGTTGATGCCATCACGTCATATACACCATCGTGCTTATTTATGTCTCAAACCTGAAACTCGGTCATGTGGTCAGAGATGACTGCACTCAGAGCATGTATATCTGCAATTAGGAGATGTCAAGACTGCACTCATGTGGGGGGGGGGGGGGGGGGGTGGTGGGGTGGTTAAGGATGTACAGGTGTAGAGCTTCCATCCTTAAAAGTCGAAACATCGTGTCGTATAGCTGTTATCCTCTTCCTTGCAATTACATTTGGGCTGTTTCAAATGTGTCTGTGCATACGTGTGGTCTGTCTGAATTATTATTTGAAACGCAGATCTGCCTGCTTACAGTTGCTTCAGTTGTATGACTTCTATCTGTATTCGCGCATACGACAGCTACAGCAACATCATTTCCATTGGGAGACCTCTTGGGAGCTTCATGTAATTCTGGAGATGGAATGTTATTGCTCTGCTCATTTGGAGCCTCTGATGGATTTTCCTCCAGTAATGCAAAGTGTTTCCTACGTTCTTCTTCACACTTGTGCTCTTAGGTCAAACACAAAATGTGCTGACATTGCTTAGATGTTGATATCTAACTTTAGCAAATTTTGTGTGCGACCAATTTAAATTTCACGAGGAATTAAGAGGGACTATTTTTCTGCTAAATATTTTTCAAATAGAAGACTATGAGCTTTGTATCATCAAGTTTTGGATGACATAATATTGTTCGGTATATATAACATACTGTCTGGTATGTATCGTGTCCTTTCAAGGTTAGATGCTGATATCACATGCACCACTGGACGGATCACGCTAGTGATACAGGGGTTAAGATCATATCAAAATCAACACGATTCGCAGTGGTGCGTTTACAGTTCACTACGGAAATGGACTTGGTCCCGACCTGTCTGCTGTCTGAAGTTGAGTCTGTTTAAAAGTCTAGTCATTATGATTACGTGGCAAAATGGCCGGTCATTACCACAGGCCTTTGAATTTTCGTCCATCCATCCCTCTACCACATATCCCTCCTACTATATATAATATACACAAGGTATGAAACCTTCATCTGTGGGCACCATAGTCAGAAAGCTGATTGGTTGGTTTGTAGTGGTTTGTAGTCAGAAACGTGATATCAGCGGATTTTGACAACAAACCAACCAATCAGCTTCCTGACAATGGTGCCCACAGATGAAGGTTTCACACCTTGTGTATATTTATATATATAGTAGGGGGAATATGTGGTAGAGGGATGGATGGACGAAAATTCAAAGGCCTGTGGTCATTACATTAGGAGCCTATTTTCCGCATGAAGGCAAGGCTCTATTTTTAGATTGAGGACCCCATGAGTCCATAGTTTGGCCCTGAACGTTATACATTAATCATGCAAGAAACAGCATTTCTCCATTCGTATCTAGACGGATCTTTAAAAGCTTTGTGCGACCACGGGCACAATACAGCACCGAATTATGGATGTAGGATTCAAAGTGACTACGCCAGTAATGGCATAAGTAATTACAACAAACAAACTGCAAATGAATGGCTAACTATATATTACCAGTATTATGGACTGATATACGGACGAAGATTAAAACAACAACTCTCAGAGTTGATCTAGATAGACAGTACGGTAACTAACAGTGACCAGGCAGTGTTCGAGAGAATACTAGAGTAGTCTAAACAACTGCCGAGAACACCTCTGGCGTGACCACTTCTTTTCTTCCATCTCCTATAACTCTTTGTTGAAAAAATGCAGGCAACGGTCTGCCAAGTCAAACATCGTTCTACTGGGAAGGATGCCACCCGAGTGTTACCCATACATTCTATCTACTATGCCGACTGTGGACTGGCTTTGTAAGTAAATTTAGGTTATGTTGGCGTAGTCAACACGTTTACTAAGATCGACATATTCGAGTGGTGATCAACACATTAAAGTACAACATTATAATAGAATCTAACAGGTTCACGGAATGGCCTAGACATGCTGCAGGGTGACAGCAGTACATATGCCGGGCATTATTATGGCCCCCACTGGCATACATATAACGATAATAAAGAAACGCACATTGATCATAAGAATATCCATTGTTATAAAGAAACCCGAATTACACTTTTTGAAAAACTTGGTTAGGCTGTATGGTGAAACCTACCTACAGCCGTACAGGTGTCGGGCATTTTTCTGTCCCCACTGACATACTGTACAAACGAGCCATTAACGAATAGCCTAGAAACACATTATGTAACAAACGAATCAAGAAACTTTGGTATGGTTTGTTTTGTGACGATCAGCGAGGCATATGAGATTACATACTGGAATCCACGACAGGATTGTCTCTATGATTGGTAGAAGAGTCTGGCGGCCTACGAGCCCCTGAATCAGATGGTATTATGGGTATGACTGGAAGACTATTATCACGATCCATTTCCGCAAGCAAACTGTTAATTGGAGTACTATCTGTCTTAGGCGGAGAGAGTTCGATAGGTATTGGAGGAGGAGAAAGTGGAAAACTTTGTAAGTCATCCACCTGATCCTCATCAGATATTTCACTATCACGACGTGAGAATGAGTAAAGTACAGGATCGGTGGTTACAATGTAACATTCAGAACGTTTGACTCTGTAAGAGGTCTTACGGAGCTGTGATCCTGTACATTTGCAGATATTAATCCAAACTCCATCAACTGAAATAGCCAAATAGTGATCATGTGCACGTGACTTGTTACAATCACACAGTAGTTAGACAAAATCACCAACCCCGATCATGGGTATTGTGGCAGGTGGTTTCAATGGTGCTTTCGAATGGTCACTGTATGCGTGATTTTGCATGCGGTGCTCGTGCTGGTGTAGAATGGCCTGTTGATCTAATACAGGTAATTGTTCATTTGTAAATTGATCCCTACGGGTCCACAATTCATGGGCCGAATGTCCATTATTGCGAATACGCGAGTTCAGACAGGCAATAACTACCGCGAGAGTGAGAGGAGAAACAAGGCCACCCTCAGCTTCATGTCGCAATAGTTCATCATCTACCTCCTGTACAGCTTTTTCCGCTACCAGATTTTTATTGATATTTTTAGTACGCCCAACATCCATGAATATACGATGCTGTTGTAGAAATCGATCAGAAACAAGAGAAGCAAATCCTGGTGCAGGTCTGTGCGTACGACGACACCAGGTCCATCTAACAGGCAGAGCTCTATACATGAACGGACATCACAGCTTTGGTCATTAAATGACACATAACATCACTTAAAGATTCTCTCCGCTCATCTGTAAGAAGACACGCAGATGTGAGGGATGAGGCAGTCTCCCACACTACGAATATCAACTGTCTTTTATGTTTGATAACATCTGCAGCAAGGGATATACCCAAAGCATGTGGGTGGATCAGTAGTCGACTGGTGTATTAACGATCGCGGAATCTTCTTCAATGACGCACACAGATGACAGCTGTTGCTGATGCGACTGATAGCACTGTCCATGTCCAATACACACAAGTACCGATGTGTGACTGTTTGGAGTTGATGGCATGTGGGATGGTCAGGTTTTATGTGAAGAGCTGTTAATAACCCATCGAGCGCTTGGCGAGGAATCACAATGCACTCCAGACTGAGGGCAACAGGATCTTTACGTTTTACAATGAGTAAACCATCTTTAGCAATAGTGACCACATTAAGGTAACTGTTTACATCTTTAATACTCGTGAGCTTCTTCGAGGGTCTAGTTCCTTGGACAAGGTGGGCATTGGTGCGTCTTAAGTCAGGACATTCCAACTGGGCTGCTGCCCATGCTGCTCTGCTAGTGAAACCTAGTTTCGCGTCACCAGAAATAACATCTTTAAGGGATACCTGACGAACAACTGAATCCTCAACTTGCACAATGAATCTGCAAATCTGACATTCTGGATTATTGCCGTCGGGTGCATTGCGGCTAGCGAAGTCTTATGGAATGTTGGCACTGCCCGCCAGATGCTGGACAGTTGCTTGGTAGCGACTTACTGTGGTCAAGAACGTCGAGACACGTGGACTGGACGAAAATTCGCCTCTAGCAAGCTTATCATACGCATGGACGCAAGGTTTACTGTCAGTGAGTATACATGCAAAGTGTTTTGATTAGTTGATATATGGGCTGAAATGTTTAGCAGCTGCTGTGATGCTTAGAGCCTCTATTTCACATGGAAGCCAAGTCACTTGTCTTTTTTATGTTTGGCACTGAAAAAGCCAGCAAGGCGTGGTCTACCATCACGTACGATGTAAAGAGTGGCACCGATACTGCTACTTTTCATGGATCTATCCATGACAATCCATAAATGCTCATCAGGGCGCAGTAGCAAGATCGTTTTGTTGGCCGAGAGAGACTTTTGGGCATTATAAAATGTGGTATAAAGATGATCAGACCATGTTACTTTTTCCTGTGATTGACGTCCAGCTATCACATCCTCCAAGGGAGGCAACATCATTGCGCAGTTAGGGATGATGGGAGCTAACACTTTATATGCTCCTATAAATGACCGCATTGTATGGACTCTGCCAGGAGTGGGGCATGATTCAAGAGTAGCAATACGATGAGGACTAGCATGGATGGTACCTTGAGACCATATCGTGGGTCTTTGGTGTGATGACTGTTTTGTGTGGAGACAGCTTTAGATCAGACTTCTGAAACGATATAAGAATACGCCTCCAGTTTTGCAGGAGCTGCTGAGGCGAGTCACCGTCACAATATAGATCGTCTGCAAGTTTAGCCGCTACACCTTCTTGAAGTAAATCACCCAGGACACGACTCATAAGCTCTTACAGTGCTGTTTCACAGACTAGCATTCCCATCGCTGTCCGAGCATACACACGAACACCACAAATGGTGTCACTATACCGCAATACTTCTTCGACTCCTTCGAAAGAGGACTTTGGTAGAATGCACTTGTTAAGTCAGACGCATTAATGTACTTCCACCATGCTATTGTTCGAAGAGTAGAATCTACATCAGGCATGAGCGACGGTTGTGGCTTGCTGTATCGTCCAACATATGCGAAGGCTGTAACAATCCGGAAAACGCTATTGGCTTTTTCACAAGGAATGATGGATTCAGATATTCAACGACTATGCCTGCATCCTCTGGGCATTGAAATATGCCAAGATTCTCAAGATCATCGATTTTCTGTTGCAGTTCTACTAGTTTGTCTCGTGAATATTATGGGACCCGCCCTTTCTGTTGCAGGGGCTGTACGGGACCTATGTTAACAACTGACTCAAATGGACCAAAGGCGCCATTATAACCTTTAAACTGTGTGTAAACGACGTCATCGAACTCAAGAAGCAATGATTGGAATTGATCTCCCACATCTTTAGGTAGTATGCTATCTGTATCTAGGCTGATAGTAGACAAGTGTGGGGAGGCACGGCTGTGATTACATGTTAGTACTGCGGGTATTGATTTATCGCTAGGAGTATGGCTACTAGGGCTTTCATCGCTTGGAGAAAGCAAGTCGTAGACATGACAGAAATGTTCATCTTTGCGCAAGATCTGAGGTTCATCTGTCATGTTTGGGATTTGTATCTTTGTACCGACACTAGATGCAATATGTGGAGATAGCCATAACTCATGAGTCCCAGATGTAGCACGACGGGAAACTGTGCAACGTTCTAATGCCAATGAGTCACTTTCAGAGATATCTGTTGGTAACTCGATCTCAATGAAATCACCTGGCCACTATTTAGTGGTAGATTCTGGAGCTCGTGGCACCTGGGCACGCCTAACAGAATGGTGATCAATTTTATAAAGTTCTGGACCATACGTATACACAGTGCCATCGTCCAGTAAAATCTGATGCCTAGCAAGTCGGACAGCAATGCCATTATGGTTCATAAATGGCACACCGCCTAATATCTCGACATCAATACTTTCAACAACAAGGGCCTCTAGAATGAATTCCTTCCCTTCATGGAATAAAGTCATACGAGTCTCTCCTACAATGTCTAGTTGTGATTCGCCATCAGCTTGAATAGCTATCTGAGAACTCTTAGTGATCTTTGAACCTACGTATGTAGCTAGGGATGCTCGTACCATGTTCGTTTCTGCACCTGAATCAATTGTAATACATATGGGGTGATGGTGGAAATAAGCTTTCGAGAATGGTGATTGTTTGGTTTGAACACGACGATTAGCAGGTGATACACTATGTGTGCTAGGAGCATCATCTTCTCCACTGTGGTAATCAGTATCCTCAGCTATGTCATTCATGGCATCATCCTGGGCTGAAATATGACGTGCTTTTGTCAGAAAACGCTGGCCACTTTCTGGTAAATATGGCCCAAGTACTGACCGAACTCTGACCGGCCTGCCTGTTTACACAACGGGCAGCATTTGGACTGTTGAGGACGCATGCCCCAGGATGGCGTTTCAACCTGTTTTGACTGACGCGAAGGAAATCGATGCTGACTGTTAGATGGTGCTGTACACATCATCTGTGTGTCTTCTGTTGCTTTTAGCTCATGTAGTAGGGAATCGAGCCCCTGCAAAATTTTGGGCTTGATGGATGCCAACGTCTTTGATTGTAGTTCGGTTCCGTACCTCTGTTCACTAGGTGAGGTAGGTTTTTGTCAACAAGACGCAACCACGTTAGCACCACCAGGTTTTCCAAGGGGATGACAATTCTTAATCTTCTTCAGGTTTATCATCATATTATGTGATGCTTTCATCTTTCTGTAAGAGATTATCTTCAACGAATGCCATGAGATGCTGGTATGAGTCTTCAGGACACTCATCTGTCTCGAGCTATATGTCCGAGAAATCGATAAAATAGGCACCCGCCGACTGAAAACCATAATGAGTTCTGATTGCCTGCCAAATAGAATCTATGGATGTGGAGTTTTTGATGATGGTACTACGTGTAATTACTGGACAATAATTGGCAATTTGTCCCAGCATAAGTTCTTATGTAGTCACTTTCTGATGTAATGTGTTGTTCATCTGGGATATTATTATCACCATCACTAAATCCATGGAGAGAACCAGTTTTCGTTTTCTTTTCGCAAATAGCATCCTTCACTAAAAACTTGGCAAAGTTCTTATCTAACGATAAGGTGTGGTGTAGCATGGATCGACCAGACGGGTACGAACCGTCGCAGCTAGGCTGGGCACGGGACGACCGCTCTGGGTACGTTCCAAGCACGACCCACTTGAGTAGGATAGTATGCGTGTATAAAGCCCTATAAGAGAGGTTTCGTTAGAATGGCAAAGTCCGTAAGAACGCGTAGCACTCTGTAATTTTCTCAAATCGCACAATTCTCGTCGTTCTTGGTACCCATCTGGACCAGAATAAAACGAGGATTACAGAACTTTTTACGATTTTAAAATCGGCCGAGTTATCATTAAGTCTCGTTTAAATTATCTTCAAAATATTGCTTTGACATCGTAATCGTGTGTATGCATTACATGAATGGGGAATGTACTGTTCACGTGATAGCCACGTCACCACTTCTGGCTGCACGCTGATTGGCTACTGCTCGCCCTCTGATTGGCTGGAGCATCCTGCCTCTGACGTCACGAGTAGTATAAATGGGATGAGAAAACGAGAATCTCGAGCACTTCGGTATGGAAGCCGACACAGTCAGCAAGACTGCTGGACTAGCGCAGTGTTAGACGTGGGAGAACTGCTAACTGACTGTGGTACCTACACCACAGTGGTGCCATTCGGAATTGGGATCTCCTGCACCGGTAAGCTGACTTGAACATCCGTGATAGGAATTTTGGAAGCTCCCGGACGGCCATCCGGGGGCAAAATAAACTCCCGCTTCCGAACCTTCACAGAGGAGTTTCCTGTGGATGGGCCTTGTGGGCCCGATGTGATTCTACAGGATGTAGAGCTGATGGCGATTCTCGGTGGATGACTCTCCAGATCTTCCGGACCACGCTGAAAAGTGGTATCAAACTTCCGCGCTGCATGTCGCATGTGTTAATTAACTTTTAGACCACAGTCTGGTGGGACTCTGCTCAGTGCGTCGCAAGAGCTATGCGATGTATCCTGCACCGTGTACCCAGTTATTGTACATTCATATTTAATTATAACTGTAGCCCTCTCTGTTAATGGGCAACTTTCAAACTACCATTGCCGGATGGAAACTTTACAACCACTGTGTAAATTAATGTATCAGTTATTCTGATTATCTAGTGGACATCTTTCGTAACTGTTCTTCTTCACTGTCTTGAGATTGAGCCGCATCAACAGTCTGCCTGCAGAAATCTTCTCTGCATTCAAGATCATGCCATCTCGTGCTACTCAACTGTAGCGTATCAATTTCCGTGATTACGAACTCTTACTGTACCGATGAGCAATAGGTACTCACGTAACTATACCATTGTGCATTTTATTATTTCCGTAAATGGTACTGATGACTAATAGGTACCTATCCGGTCTTCCTGACCGCATTTTTATACTTTCTGTTTCTTACAGTATATATTATCTTTATTTCCGTGTGCTCTCAACTAACAGCACTGTAAGATCCTATGACCGGTGATATATTGTTAGCACTGTATTCATTAGTTGTGTCTTTGGCGAGTCGCCATCCTAGTTATTATGTTTTGTTTCTATATAAAAACTCTAGGACGCAATATGTTAGGTGATACTATACAACAACATTATATCTGCATCACTATATTCCCCCAGCATCAATTTTACACTGGGGTCACTGATCATGCTCCAAATTCTCGAGCCTGACATGTGACCGACTAAACCTGGCTATTCTAGCTCAATAGGATAGGTTTAAAGTAGTTAGGGACAATCTCTCCATAAGAGACACATAGTGTACACCTCTTTTCCGGCTGTGGTGGCTATGTAACAGCACGCACCAGCTAGGTTGTGTAAAATTGGCCAATTACCTTAAGGCCTCTTATTAATATCGAGTGATTGTCTCTTTCTACGCGCCTCCAGCCGCAAGTCTTAATAATTGTCTGGACTCCCAATCAACACGTTAGCAGAATCCGACTCTGGGAAACTATTGGGGTTTCCAAGCGGTGATAGCTAAAGTGCCGATTTACATACACCTCCCCCAGTATTTTCGGACACCAGTTAGTTTAGATTCCCCCGCCAATGTAGGAGACACTGCGAAAAGAAATTATATTATGTAACACTGGTCTGCAGTGCACCTCTGGGCATTCTGGAACTTAACCCTAATGACAGGTAACATGTTAATTCCGTAACACACGGGTGGCGGACGAGATGCAGATCTCCATCTAACTCGTTGTAGTGGCTGGGTGAGGTCTTAGAAACCACCACGCCCATACGGGAAGGTCACTAGCAATGGATATCTGTCTCTTACTCCCAACCATAAATGATATTGCGCTTTCTAAATTGCTTCTGTGAACTGTAAAACTGCTTCTTGTGACGTTATATGTGGTTATGGTGGAATGGTTACTGGATCGTTATATGATTCTGGAGCTATTGCTCCATAACATGTACGTATGCTGTCTTTCTGAGGAAGATGCTATGCGGGGTGACCTTCGGGAAGCTAGGCATCTTCGCCAGTTAGATATATGTGTCTAGAGATAGGTAGGAATCCCTGCCACCTGTGGCCAAAGCTTGGAATCGTATCTAATAACCAAATGGGGGGTTAGAATGTAGCAGAAGGCCCGCATAAATAAAGTGGCAACTGCCAATACAGTATCTTTGGCCGTACATAAGACGGGGACCTATTAATTCTTCGGAAATCATCCGACTCGTCTTCACATAAACCAGTGTGCATCACATTAATTTTGGCTTCACTAGGATTGACCAGCACTTAACTTTTTGTTTGAACAAAAGAGTTGCCCTTTTTGCTAGCTCTTTTCTTCCACTTCAGCATTGAGGGCATTTTCCTGTGATGGAGACCCGCGTGAGGCACTTTCTTTTCACAACAACAATATGTTGTGTGTGTTAGGGGTGTAATTGGTTTATATTAAACTATTCACGTAGCCTCGTTGTGATGCTCCCATGCGGGGATACCTCTGGAGATTTACGAATCTGTGTGGTACCTTCGGCGATACCACGTAGAAAGAACACCAGATAGCTCTATGTACCATATTATTTGCTCATTACTGTCAAACGAGTAGCATTGTTTGTATGGTTATTATTGTGACTGTTTGATTATATCATCATGTCCAGACTTTTAAATTAGTTAATGGACCGTCATACCAGTGACACAAACAGCTGGGACGAGACCGTGAGGTTCAATCTCGGCGCCAATGGTCACACGGCCCCACTGGAACGTGAACATTCCACCGGCTCTAGAGGCCAGTCTTTGTACCTTCTGGAGAGACCTGTTACGGGATATGCAACTCCGAGAACCACAGCTAACCAGCCTTCCTGCACATCCTGTACATGCAGTGCAACAGAGTGGAGCAAAATGGCGGACCAGCGCGTACTCCTGAGAGCTACAGTACTGCAAGGTCTGTTTCCAACTCTCGAATAAGTTGACTGTTTCAATTTTCGTTAAGCACCACTGCTTCTGTGCGCGTCAGAAGCCATAGTGCAATAATACAGTCTATGGCTAACCACTCACTTGTTCACATGAGAACCATCAGACGAATGTTGTGTTTTGGCTTGAGACGTGAGTTTTTATCCTAGCACTGCTGCCACGCCAGTAATGGCATACGTAATTACAACAAACAAACCGCAAATGAATGGCAAACTGTATTACTAGTATTATATACTGATACACGGACGAAAATTAGAATAACACCTGTCAGAGTTGATCTAGATAAACAGTACGGTAACTAACAGTGACCAGGTAGTGTTCGAGAGAATACTAGAGTAGTCTAAACAACTGCCGAGAACACCTCAGGCGCCATCCAAGTTGGGGAAGTTTTTCAAAGCTCCATCAACTGCTGTTACTTCCAATGAGATCAGCCAGTGTGGATCTGCTGGGATTGCTGGGTGTTTGCCCAATTGAGGCTGAAATCGACGGCAAAGTACTTGGCCTTTTTGGAAGCCTGATTCTTGACTGAATGTGTGGAATACCAGATTTCCCTGTGACAACTGGCTCAAAAACAACGGAACTAGGTATCCCTATGAACCTGAAGTAGTAAAACTATCAGCAGAGAAGAAAGCATTACAGCTGCGCATCTATCAAAGTGGCCAAAGTGAAGACCGCAACAAACTATACAGGGAACACAATAATATTCATTGCTACAACAGCAAACGTTTAAAAGATCTTTCATAGTAGTGTTTTTCTCTGAAACCTTACTGAGATTGATATAAGATGCAGGTTTTATTTAGCTATTTGGTAATTCTACTGAAATACAGCTTTTCCAGTATGCAACCTTAATTCTGATAGATTGCAAATATGATCCAGTAGAGTTAGTATTTCTGCAACACAGTTTTTAAATATTTTCCATTTAAAATTACCAATGCCAACACTTTTAGTTGTGTTAATTTGCATTAGTATTTTATAAATTTCTTCACTAGCAGTAAGATTTAGGAAAACGGAGTGTTGGTAGCTACCTGTCAGATAGTCCATGACATGTATGTTCGATCTGTGTTGAATTTTTTATAATAAGCTAGGCCCAATGTTTGTAAAATACTCATTAAATTTGCCTACTATTTCCTTTTTGTGATTTACGACTATTATTGTAAATAAACCATGATTGTATTGCTTTTTTCTTGTTTAGTAATGATTTACAGGTTTCTTTTATATTATTCTTTTTCCATCACATTTATTATGAAAATAATTTATTTTTGACACAATCCACAGTTGTGCGTTTACAGTTCACTACGGAGATAGACTGGGCCCCACCCTGTCTATCTTAGAGGCATATTTCCGGCACGAATCTATGGATCTATGTTTAGATTGCCTGTAGTTGGTTAGTCAGTAGTCAACAGTTGAATATGATTGCTAATGGCTCTGATAAATTGCCACCAACTTTCTTGAGAATTGTAGTTCGGATTGACTGGCCTGTAGCATTTCGGCAGCCACACAACCCACTGCATCTTAAAAGAATTTTGTAGCTCCCGAACATTTGTTCGAGAGCATTTTTGGAAACTTTCGACAATATTGTTCACGACTGAATCAAGAACTGACTCAGAACACAATCCTGCGGTGAGGCCTTTCCTGGCCTGAATATGTGATTCTACAGATGTAGAGGCAGCCATGTTCTTTGGTGGATAACTCGCCGGATCTGCCGGCCACACCTGATGTCGTGCAGGTTTATTTAAACATTTTGACCACAGTAAGTAAGCTTTGCCTGGTACATCCTCAGTGCTAACTGATGTACCCTGCACCGTTAAGTTTAGTTATGATCTTCATCCATATTCGACAACCCCCCCACTGATAAACGGGTTGTTCTTAAACTCTCATCTGTACCGTCGGTGTACGGGAACTTTCTTCCTAGCCGTAATGTTATTGTAGAGCTTACTGACTGCTCATTAGACATTCTTATATTGTGATTACCGTCCTGAGTTCGCTCCGTTCTGGTTCTGGACTGCATGTTGGAATCCTGTTTGCGGGAACCGACATGCGGGAACTTTGCAGCTTCCAGAGAACGAGTCAACTCACGTCAAGCTAACAGTGACGTATCAATTTCAGTAACACGATAGCCCATCCTTAAGAATGGCTACCGACTATTCAAGTAACTATACTTAACATCTTTAACTATTCTGTTAATTACAACTTTAATGATTATACGTTATCTTTGTAAATGGTCCTGATGACTAAAAGGAACCGTAACGGTCTTATGACCACTACTTAAAATTTCTTTATCTGTTTATAGTTATTCTTATTTTACTGTAAGGTGTTTTTACTAACCGCACCGTAGTAGGTCCAACCAACCTGTACTATAGTTATTATTCTGATCATTTCACAATGTATTACTTGTATTGGTTAGTTTGATATATGGCGAGCAGCCATCAGTTCATATGTGTTGTTTATTTGTAGAAAACGTAGGACTGCCGTGCACATAGGAAACACTATACAGCAACATTTATATATGCAGCACTTTCTCCCGCCACCAACAATTTTTCACTGAGGTCACTGTTAGCGCTATAACTCTGTTTATCCCGGCATGCTACCAACTAAAAGTCTGTCTATTTAGCTCAATGGGATAGGTTTAATATGATTAGAGACAATTTCTTCGTCAAGAGACACATAGTGTACGCCTCTTTTCCGGTAGTTGCGATAATTTAGCCCCGCACTCCGGCAAGGTTGTGAAAAATTGGCCAACATACCTATTGGGCCTCATATTTATAAGTTATTGTCTCTCTTCATGTTCCACTAAGCCTTATGGCTTCTTAATTGTTTGGATGTCCATATCCGCACCATGGACCGATCCGACCATGGGAAACTATTTGGGTTTCCGAGCGATGATGGCCAGGGTGTGGTGTCACACACACCGCCCGCGTATCTTCTGATACCTAGTAGTTAGTTATCCTTGCGAATGTAGGAAGTACTGCGAAAACATATTATAATTATTAATTTCTTTCTCATCTTCTAGGAAGTCTCCTCCGCACCGCAGTGCATAACTGGGCAACTTGCGTTTAAACCTAACATCAGGTTAAAAGGTTAGCTCCATAGGACCTGGTGACGGGCGAGATACGCATCCCCACCGAATTCTGTAGGAATGTCTGGGCAGGATGTTAGGATCTGCCACGCCCTCACGGGAAGGACATTCACAGTGGGTATTCGTCTCTCCTACCCCACCATAATGATAGATTAGTTGCCTAAAAGATTGCTTTTGTAAAAAGTAGCCATTGTTCTGTGACGTTTTATATGGTTATGGAGCAATATCTCCGAATTCTCACAAAGCTCGGAGGTCTTGCAAAATAACATGTATGCATGCTGTCTTGAGTGTTGATGTCGTAGGACAGCCGCTCTCAATGACAGGCGTATCTAAAAGCTAGGTAAGGTGCCGCCATTTGCGGCCTAAACTAGTTCTTGTCTCTAAAAACTAAATGTTCTGTTAGGCATATGAGAAGGCCCACATAAATAAAAGCGGCACCTACTAATTTAGCATATTTAAAACTACATAGGACGGTGACGTGGGAATCCCTCGAGAATCGCTTGTCCCGTCTTTACGTAAAACAGCACGCAACATTATAGTCATAATTTCACTAAGTATGGTCTTTCCTTTATAGCATTTTGGTTGAATATTAGAGTGGGCCCTGTTTGGCCAATACTCTTCTCCCACTTTAAGCGGTGGCAGCATTTTCCTGTGATGGAGGCCCACGCGAGGCACTTGCCTCTCGCGAGGATTCAGTGATGGCGACCTGCACAAGGCTACTACTTCTCATCCAAAAAGAGCATCAGAAGTAATGTCTGTGTGAGGCACATAGCTTTTCGCCTCTATAAAAGATAACTTTCTTTCCTTTCAGCTTAGAGGTATAATAACTTATATTAAGTTAATTAGTGATCTCGTATGCGGGAGTCTCCTTTGCGGGGATACCTCTGCGGACCTACGAGTCTGTGTGGTACCTCCGAGAGCCCCACGTTTAAAAGTTCATCAGGCTGTCTCTATGTCTTGTATTTTCATATGCTTATTTTTATCTAGCAAACTTGACAGTCTGTTTTGGGTAAATCAATTGTATAGACTTATTTAGGTTAGGTCACCAATCAAATATTGTAAGTCCATAGATCACGAAATTGCTATGGGCAGGCATACTGGTGACACAAACTCATGGGCTGATACTGTTGTGTTTAATGTCCGTGACGATGGTCGCATGGCCCCACTGGAATGATTGAGTTCCACCGGCCTTAGGAGCTGGTCTTTGTTACCCGTAGGGCAGTGTCGCATGGGATCCGTAACACCGAGACCGGGAGCTAGCCAGCATCATCACTCGTCGTGTACATGCCGACACCAGGCACCGGAACGGCCCGACGCTACCCCATGAGCTACAGAATTCATGGGTGAATGGTATCTGGGCTTTCCAGCCTGTTCATCTCATCTAGGTTCTAATGTGTGAATACAGAAGAGGAAAAAATCTGCCAATACATTAGTTTTTTGTTTGTCCATGTTTGTTGTTTCCAATTTCTTGGATTCTTTGTACAGCAGACTGCCACTGACCTTTGACTTGGTTTTTGCCACAATTTTTTTGAATTGCCCTTCAGACTTTCTGCTATGTGCTTCTCATCCTGCTTCTCTACCTTTCTTGTTAAATTTCTAACTTGATTCCTAACCCTGCAATATTCGCTGTATATTTTGCTATCTCCAATGTTCAGGTATTTGGTCAATAAGCTCTCGTTCTCCTTTATCTTTGCTAGTGTTTTTCTGTTCATTAGCATTGAGTATTTATGTTGCATGTTTCTTCTTTATGGGTTTAATGTTCTTTAGGGTATTGTAGCCTCTGCAGATTCAAGTAGTATTGCTTTGAATGTATACCGTTATTTTGTTACATCGCCATTGCATACTGCAAACAACTCATCCCAGTCTTGGTGTAGTGCTTCACTTAACTTTGCGTAGTTTCCTTTGTCATAGATATACCTAGTTCTGTTTTGGGAATGTTCTTGTACTTCAAAATTACAATGAAACTGAATAACAGAGTGACCACTCTTACCGATCGGTGCTACTATTTTTATTTGCTCGATTTCTGTATCTTCTGTGGAAAGGTCATGCACATTTCGCTCTGCCCCCCCCCCCGTGTGTGTGTGTGTGTGTGTGTGCGTGCGTGCGTGCGTGCGTGCGTGCGTGCGTGCGTGCGTGCGTGCGTGCGCACGTCGTGTGTGTGTACGTGCGTGCGTGCATGTGTGTGTGTCAAAAGGTAAAATCTTTATATGCAGAAATTGATTGTATCTCCTCCGAAACCATTGGACATAATTCAACCAAATTTGGTATTTGAGTTACCCATATCGATGTGGAGTGCATGAGCACATTTACATTTGACCCAGACCCAGGGGTGGGTGGCGGAGGGATTGGGGGGGGGGTCAAATGGTAAACAATGATTGTAATGCAACTCCTCCGAAACTATAGGATGGAATTCAACCAAATTTGGAATGTGAGTTACTCATATCAATGTGGAGTGGATAACCACATTTACCTTTGGCCCCGCCTCCTTTGGGACAAAAGGTCATGAAATTTATTATAATACGGCTCCTCTGACACTGTTGGATAAAATTAAACCAAATTGGGTATGTGAGTTACCCATATGATTGCAGAGTGCGAAAGGACGTTTACATTTGGCTCTGCCCTGGGGATTGGTTGTGGGGTGGTCAAATCTTCAAAGCGGTGAATGTGGGGATTTGCGATGATGCATCATTGATCGAGCAATCTGGTTTTTTGTTGCTGCTGCTCTAGTCTGTATAATACTTTTACATTCATCATTAGTCTTTTGCAGATCTATGCTTCAGCTCTTCAATTCGTATATATCCTCACATGGTACACAGAGTATTCTTTCTCTCTGACAGTTACGAACCGATCTTGTTGATGACTTAAAATCCGCACATGTAGTGAAATGGGTGCTGGTCTTTGTGGTTGTTAACCTGGTTGCTACTGACACTTCTGTTGTGGCACCAGAATTCGTATATGACTATCAGTATATTACACAGATCTAAAGCACATTTCGATCGCAACAGCTCACCTATCTGATATCTAAGCTAATTCTGCATTGTTAATCAGATCGATTCATGCTAGAACACTATAACTTGACAAATTCCTATCTTGTTTTATGTGTAGGGGGGGGGGGGGGGCATTGATTTACAGGCACTGTGTTTAGTCAACTGCCCAATTGTGATGGATGTATATTATATATTAAGCATGAAATAAATAACTTTGAATCTTGAAGTAAGTCCGACTTTCACCTTGAAGAGACAGCATTTACCTTATCAAGAAGAAGCAATGGGCTAAATGGACTGAACCCGCCAACATCCAATCACATTTGGGACATCCATATAACATCCATCCTGCTGTACCAACTGGAGGGACTGATCCTCAATAATATCGGGACAGCCAAGCTAGAAGGGTTTTATAGGACACAATTCCTACAACACCTGCCAACTACAACTGCAAATCCAGTGGTCTACCTACTATTGCGAGCTCTGCTAATTGGAGGTCAATTACACAAAAAGGTCCTAACTTTCTTTGTCAACATGCTACACAGAGAAAAGCCCATCGAAAGGGAGCTGATTATTAGGCAACTAGCTGTTAAGACACACTCATCTCACAGTCTAGTAGTAAAAATCAAGCAAATCCTGCAGCAATAACGTCTATCATCAGCCTACAGCCTTATGCACAACCTGCCAAACAGGAGCATGTGGGACAGAACCGCAGCATCATACATAAGTGACTACTTGGAATTAAAGCTAAAAGGTGAAGCAGCGGAAAAGACAACACTGCAGTACCTAAACTTAGATGTGGCATGCCTACAAAATTGGAGAACCACACAGTGTATGGAAGAGCTGCAAGGCTGATAAAATAGCAGTTTACAAAGCAACTATCCAAGCAAAACTGCTGGTGCAGAGGTATAACTTGCTAGTCAGCACTACAAGGAACAGAGCATATTTCGCAATCTGCCCCCTCTGTAAGGGCGAAGGTGAAACCCTAACTCACTTGCTGCTTGTCTGTACAGAGCTACAGTTTGCTAGAAAACACTAGTTGGAAGGATGTAAGTATTTTTTATGCAACTCAGCCTAAAAACGTGCTGAAACTTCAAAAGATGTCCAGAAAATTCTGTTGCACCCTGCCTGCATCTGAACAGAACAGCGATGGTTAGGACTGCAATCCACTAGCAGACTGGATAGAGTGCACCTGTGTCCAACTTTATTATCTACTGAAACTATTAAGGTTTTTCTCCTGAATCAACATCAAAATCCAGGAATCATTCAGTCTCTAATTCGAACTTTTGTAATCTTCCCCTCTGTTTGGGTTAGAAACTTCGTCCGTGGAACTGCTGAATATTTCAATAAATAATAACAAAATCTTTTATTATTTTGTCTATCCTTCATGCTGTGGATTTTTTTGGCATTTTACAACTTCATTAATTTGGTCAATTACAAGACAGTATTTTGCTCTACATAATAATAATAATAATAATAATAATAATAATAATAATAATAATAATAATAATAATAATAATAATAATAATAATACCACGTGAGGCACTCCAACAAACATAAACATGTTAGGTAACTGGGCTATCACTTGGGGAATGCGCTTCCAACCAGTAAAATGCAACATGGTGAGCCTAACTAAAAAACAAAACAAAAAAAATCTGGAACAAACACATCACTGAGATCTGTAGCAGATCATACAGGACCTTAGGACTATTGTGGAGAAATGTATCATTCTGTTCCCAAGAAATCAGACTTCAAGCATTAGACTGATTAGACCAGTTCTGGAATATGCAAGTACATTTTGGACCTTCATCAGATACTGCTTCAGGATAAACTAGAAAATGTGCAAAAACGTGCAGCTAGATTTATCACCTCAAACTATTACTACGAACCAGGCAGTATGACAAATACAATGGAAATCCTAAAACTCTCACAGTTGTCAGACAGAAGGAAATAAAACTGCCTTATTTTGTTCTACAAAGGTCTACAGCAACAAGCAAAGATATCATTAGACGGTCTACAGACTCCAATTAAGAAAACTAAAAACATGCACAACAGCCACTTCAACTAAATTTACGCAAGAACTGACGTCTTTAAATACAGCTTTATTCCCAGTACGATTCTTCTATGTCAAATCCTATATCATTTGTCTGTAGTTATGTATAATATATTGTCATAATGCCTTATGTCTACTTATGTCAAATCATGTGTAACGTGTATGTTATTCTATGTCAGGGGTCCACAAGCTAATAGGCACAGCCTCCAGTGGACTCCCTGTTATCATATTGTAATTTGTAATATTTACCAAGAGAATAAATCAAATCAAATCAAATCATAAGGGATTGGAACAAACTATCACAGGATCTGCAAATCCTACAAATAAATTTATCGAATTAATCAGAGGCAAAAAAACATGTATAAACCAGCTACTTGACGAATGTGCGGCGAAAATAATGTCCTTCTGGATGTTTCGCCATAACCAATCTAGATTAAGATCAAGACCATAAATGTGTAAACTACTCCGCAAAGGGGTTCGTCTAAAGGAAACTAGTTTTCAGGGACGGGATCTACTCAAGACAAGGCGAAACAAGAATTTTGTTTAATTTTTTTCTCCCGGCTTTTCAACAAAAATGTCTGATTTACCAGAAGGATGGGAGAAAAAAGTCAGCCGATCTACGGGCAAGTACTCAATAAAAATGTAAATGAAAACCAGTTTGCAATTTAAGTGGTTTCTTTTACTTTAGTTATATTTTCGTGTTATTTCAAATTTCGTGGTAAAATCATGCTTTACTTTACTGTTACATTCGTTTTCTCAGGCTCAAGGCATTGTTGATGTATATATTTTCACCTTTTTGATTACATCAACATATACTGTATAATACATTTCTTGAGAACCTGATGTTTGAAATCAAAAATATGTTTGAGACATGAATAGATTCCATAAAATCTGCTTGGTAATTTGGTATACTATCATGATTCGGATTCATTTTTATATGCGCAAATGAGCAAAATTGACTGCCGTATGTTTGAATAAAAATAATTTCGAATGTAAGTGTACATTTAAGACATACAAATATTTGATTAAAAGTTAAATAGACATACTACGGAAAATGTGAATCTACAATGTTTGGAAAAGATCCATTAAAGAATTGAATCGATTTCGTCAAAAAGGATAGATTTGGAATGTACGCGATTGTAATGTACGGAATTTAAAATGAGGAAAATAAATTTGAAAAACTTGAAAGAGAATTTGAATCTTACAAGTATGCGTCTGTTTGGCTCGAAAAACGAATACAGACTGATCAGCAATCTAAGGCCAGTGGATGTCCAGCAAGTGCACGTGCGTTTCTATTTGCTGAAGACGTTTCTGATAGCTAATTGGCTAGAGCAATGTTCATTGTATTTGTCGAGGATATTCAGCCCATTGTAATGGTTTCCTGCAATTAAATCTCCTAGCCCAGTTGATACAATGCTGTGGGTGCTAACAATTAAATATTCCTCGTTGTTTTTTTACGCCAAAAGTAAAAATTTTGAAACCTTTCTCCCAATGAATGCCAGCAACATTTAACGCGCACATTGCGGTGGTTCAAACTGAATAACCATTGTTGGCAGTGGTTGTGAAAGACCCCGTTCATATGTATGATGATAAGGTAGTTTTTTTTTTTTTTAAATAGTGAATAATTAGCCTAATGCATAGCACCACCTATATCTAAGGTGAACCACTTGAGGTTTCCTGATGTTGGTTAAAAAACATGTGAAAAAGCACCTGGTGGTTCTAAAAATAAATCTGTTTGTCTGAGGAGGACCACTTAAGTTAATGTGAGGCAGCGGCGACTTTCACTAAGAGATTTGATGATGTATGATGATGGTAGATCTTAACCCATTCACCGACGAATTCCCCATATCACATTTTCAATGCTGTCATACAGAAAAATGGTTGCATAATTAGAAATCAATTTGACTGGAAGCTGTTGCTGCCTTAGGCAGAATATATTTTATCCCGTAAAGAATTTACTTTTTCATGGAGTTGTCGGTGAAAGGGGTAAGTGGACCACTCGCATGGTGGTTCTTAAAAACGTTCATACAGTTTCCTATTCACGTCACTGTCTGGGAACTTCTAATCTAAATAAATCCAATGTATGATGATGGTGGATCTTAAGTTTTGACGGTTAATTAGCCAACTGTATAGGGCTAGCTACCTAATGGTGGACCACTAAAACGCATTTACGTGAGGCAGCAACATGATTCTATGACATATGATGAATTCTGGCGGTTCTTAAATTTAGTGGAACACTTGAGTGGTTGTTGGTTCTCAAAAAGCATTTCTATGCGACCTGCAATAAGAATTAGCATACGCAACACAAAGGTTCCTACTATTAATATAGTTTGTTGAAAATCCACCACCTCTCTCTCGCTCTCGCAACAATAATAAACACTCATACATAGCATATTGTTATCGTAATCATATATATATATATATATATATATATATATATGCCTCTGCTTATAAGATGAACAGGCACTGCCTGTGTGCGTGCATGAGCTTGAAATTGTATATACGTGAGAAAACGTAACTGTAATTTATGTTTCAGTTTGGTACATCCGATACACCGGATCAGTAGGCCTACATGGTTTCGACTTCTGCATGCTAACATTCATAACCCGCATCTCATATCACCTATTTTTACGCAAATTCACAGCAATAATAAACACCACATCTTATTTCATAACCATATATGTGATGTACATAGTGACATTATGCATCTACAAAGATGAACACATTTTAATTACCAACTAGAAACCACAGTCATTTCGATGTATCAATAATAAGGGAGATTAGTGACAATTGAAATAAACCATCCAGATTTATCTTCCTTATTAATGTTACATCAGACACGCGGGGCTTCTAATATATTAATTTTCAAGGTGTTTTTCTCTCCATCCCATCATGTAGTAATATGTTTTTAGTTTCAAAATAACACCTGTTTACTTTCTTTCCACCCCCACATTTGTTCCCTAAGCAGCAAAAGTGGATGATGAAGTAGCTGATGCCATAGTAGATGATCATGCAGTCTAGTTGAACATCACCTACGAGATTGATGGTAGTATACATTAAATATGTACACCTTATTATACAGGCGTAGTTACAGCCGCTACCACCACCAGCAGTGGTGACAATCCTGTTATAAGATTAATAATCTGTGTTGCACATACAACTTACAGGCGTCCATAGTTAGAACCACCACCACCAGTGATGACAACCACGTAATATTATTATTGATGAGGACAGTGTCTCGTATGCTTCTTGAAACCACAGCTCACTTGATGTGTACAAAGCATCTGTAGCGGAATATGCGGATGACGAGACATCGTCAGACAATTGATTTGTCACAACAACCATTTTCAGGGCTAACATATGTGGGAGACCAGACAACATCGTCAGACATAAAATATATGTTGCACATATTACTAATTATCAATAACGCATATGATAATGACAGGTGGTGTCTTGTGGGACTAGCTTGGTTTGTTTTTTGCCGGGATATTGCACACAGATGTGTTGCTGCAGGCATCAACTTGGCCTGATGATCGGGGCATGCTTGTGTGTGAGGATTTCGTCGAGACGAACTGGATTGGTCTTGGAGGACACTGCCTTGGGATCATGTTTTACTGTTTATACAGACTGGCACGGCTACCTAGCTCCCCACCCATGTAAGATGTCGAGTCACCTCAGTATGCATATATTGTATGGAATTGCCAGGTATTGGGTTGCGGGATGAAATGTTACCCAAGTGGGATGTTCACATTGTTCTAGTCATGTTTTCGGGCTTTTTATGCCTGTATGACTGAATGTTGACTGTTTTTGTTATATAACTGTATGTTTATTATTATAATAGATATGTATTGTATTGACTGTGTAATGGTCCCTTGTGAACTTCTTATTACAATAAGGTTATACTGTAGCGCATGCTAATATACTAGTTGAAGAAGAAAGGCATCCGAATGCATGATACTGTGCATGGCTCTCAATAGACCTTTCCAGTTTATCTATCATATGGCATCATAATCAACTACGTGATGTGTAGGATGATATCATAATCAACTACGCCATGAATGCTGTAAGCAGCATGTTCAGCACCCAGTCAAATTAGTTTCAAACTATTTAACAGCTTACCTGTATAGTTTTCTGGAAATCAATAGTCAAGTATTTCAGGGATCGATCGATCCCAACATGAGCGAGGTGTGGGTGGAGCTTAGCTAGAGGTGGGCAGGGCCTAGTTGAAACTGGAAAGGCCCATTATGCGTTCGTGACGTACTTGTCTAAGTCATTCATGACATCATTGATTATGATGTCATTCTACACGTCACGTAGTTGATTACGACGTCGTGATGGATGGATAATGTGGAAAGGTCCATTCTAGACAACCAAATGAATGCGTAATGCTGAGCGGCCGCTGAGAGATGATAGGCCTATATGCACGTCCGTCGTAGGCGTCATGATTTATATACATACTTTGAACCATGATTTCCCAGAATCCCCTTTTCACGGTGAGCTGTTGAATATTTTGGAACCAATTTGACTGGATGCTGCTGCTTATTAAATAGTAACGCTCTTCAATTCATAGAGCTGAAGGACTTCATTGTTCCGGTTGGCTACGCCAGTCATTACATATTTTGACTGTGGCATCACCCTACCAGTGGGGGGGGGGGGGGGTTGCTAATTGATTATAACGGCAAGGCTCTTGCTAAAATATGTGCTCACTTATTACGTTATACAACTCATAAATAAGCTATCAAATAATATAATTCCCACAGTAAAAACATAATTATAATCTTAGATAATAAAATAACTAGACACAACACACTACACGCAGCAGCGGCTGTTATCGATATACCGGCGGCTGTTTTGGATCTACTGCTGGCTGTTTTCGACCGCGGCTGTTATCGACTGTATTCTTCAGGACAAACTAGAAAATGTGCAAAAACGTGGAGCTAGATTTATCACGTCAAATTACTGCTATGAACCAGGCAGTATGACAAATATAATGGAAACCCTAAAACTCCCACCGTTGTCAGTCAGAAGGAAACAAAACCGCCTTACATGCACAACAACCACTTCAACCAAACTTGCGCAGAACTGACGTCTTTGAATTCCGCTTTATTCCCGGTACGATAAGGGATTAGAACAGACGATCACAGGATCTTCTACAAATATATTTATGTTGAACTTTTTGTATGGAAAACGTGATACCGAGCGTATCGTGGACCAGTGTGTGCTCAGTCTTATAAATCTGTTAAAATATTGATTTAAAATTGAGATTGAAATGTTTTGAAAATAATTTGACTAAGATTTGTTACTTTTAAATACATGTAGCAATAACAAAGAGACAGCAACATCTTTCAATAAAATCACTTTCAAAATGTCTAATGGCTTTCCCGCACAACAGCGCTTCTAAACATTTCTAGTAAATTTTAATCTTCCTGCTTTAACAAAATTGTTATAGAGGTTGAACGTGAGTCAATTGTCAATACATTGTCCTTTACCAGTGTGTTATGCATTGGTGCATTAATATGGGGCTAGACTTGCTAATCATTATCTTACCAAGAAAAGAACTGTTGTTGTTAACACACACCTTCAGTGTGTCTATGATTTGATTTTACTTGCTATTTATGTTTTATGTTGTTTTTAATCCATTTCATTTCAACTGCTAATATTTAGTCTCAGTTTATTTTGAAAAAAAAATTAATACATATATCATTAGTGCTGCAGTTCAGATATTAAAAAATATTTCTTTTTTTTTTAGAAACAACAAAGTTTAAACATTGTTTCTCAAATGTACACCAGTATTTCTTTTAATGCGTTTGTAAGAGTTAAATCTTTGAGCCAAGTTGGATACAGGTTAAGTATCAATTAATTGAATGATCGCAATAATTTTTTTGAATTAATTGCAATTATAAAAATTACATTATCGTTCAAGCCTATAATAAGGAAGTGCATTACGGAATCTGGTAATTTTATCACTACCATCAGTAATTGTATGAATAGTTAATTGTTTTGACAGCATTTTGCTCAAAACTTTGTCAACGGGTTCAGAATTGTTAAACAAAAAATACCCACTGTGCAGATGCGTTCCGTGCAACGCTACATCATAGAACGAGAGTGATAAAAACAAATTCACGAAATTCGGTACTCACAAATTTAAGCAACTCGACCATAATGTTTGAAACATTTTAATAATTAAGGCTGTACTTCTGTGATGCTTATTTGACCATATGAATAAAATGATAAAACTAAATAACAAATAAACTTGAGTTAACACTTTTCGTGAGGGTAAGAATAAGAATATATATAGCCGATATTGCTTATTAATATTTTGCAAACATTGAGAACACTTAGGCTAAATGTATAGTGTTTAAAACAACATAACTCTTTCAGAACAAAACTGCGATGAGTTGCAATCAGACCTAGACAGACTGTCAACATAGTCAGTGGTTTGGCAACTCGGAGTCAATGCAACTAAATGCAAAGTCCTACATATGGGGAGTGGTAACCTATGCTATGAATATGAGATGAACAGCAAAGAATATCGGGTGACCATGACTATATTAGTCAATGTTTTCCAATGTATGCGATACATCACCGCCAGGTAACCCTTTCAATGGTACATACCAGATACAAGATTATGTTAAATATTTTGAAACTAATTTGTCTTCCAGTCATATTAGTTTCGAAATATTCAACAGTTGGTCTATATGTGTGCTTTTGATCCGAGATATGAGGATTTCAGGGTTTATTTTGTCACAAGAAAACATAATATAAGTACTAGTCACATAAACACTTATGTTAAAATGTTCTTCAATGTAAATTTGTATGATTCTCTTAGTTAGAAATTATGTAAAAATGATTTTAATCATTAGCCAAATATTGGGCAAATTCTGCTTTTTGTTAGCCAGATCTCAATTTTACTAGCATTTGGCTAATTGACGAATGGGTGGGTCGATCCCTGCCATGGAGAGAAAAAGATCGGGGTGTAAATGTAGATACTGATCTTAGTCCTCAGTCCATGTTGAGTAATTTGAAGGATAAGGGTGGGGTGGGGGTGTGTCATGTGTGTGATAATTAAAGGCTAATTTTCATTAATTAGTCCGTTTTCATCCTTTTATAATTGCTTTATGTGATTACTGAATTACTGAAAGCCTCTGAAAACTACTGAAAAACCATTACTGATTAACATGGTGAAATTACTGAAAATTACGGTTTTCCCATTGAAAATTACTGATTGAATTTATAGGGGTAGGCAGATCTGACATGAGACTAAATAGGATTAATATGTATATATGGACACTTTGAGTGGTCTAAATACAAAATTTAGTCAACCTTTAAACATTTGAAAAATATTTGACTCTCTTCCAGAAGAAGCTAGTGTAAGAACCTATTTCTTCCGGGATGGAAAAAACTGCCCATGGAAAGAAACTGCCAACCCTGCATCTATGCAATTAATTAGCTTTTTTTAATTATAGGTAAAGAATACTACCTGAACCTCTATACAAAAGACAGTCAATGGGATCCACCAACCGAACCTGCAAGTGGAGGGGGTGACCAAGTTCAAGCCTCGCATGTCTTGGTAAAGCATCGGGAGTCACGGCGACCAGTATCATGGCGAGACGATAAGAATAAGGTCACTCGTACCAAGGATGATGCTCTTGAAATGTTACAGGGTAAGATAAGAGTCCCTGTATAGGTTTAACCCATTAATGGTCAAGTCTGTCAAAACCAGTCTCTAAATGTCATCAGGAATGCTCATTTGCTGTTCAATAAAAGATTATTTTGAAAATTTATCATTAAAATGACTGGCATAATAACAGAGTCAGTCAATCCAGTTGTACATCTCATTGCAAAAAAATATATGACTCTTGGCATGCTTGGCCTGCAAATGGACATTAACTAAACAAAAATATAAATCTTTTTGACCATTACTTGGTAAATCGTTAATACTCAAATTTGTTTAAGAAAACATAAATTTTCTCAAAGTTCATTTGTAGACCAAGAGAAAGGTTGTCAAAATCAGTAAAGTTTTGTAATACTGTTACAGTACAGCTCAGAAAATGAAATAACTTAGAATGATTCCAAAACTAAAATAAAGAGCAGCAATGGCTTCCGATCAAATTAATTTCATCTTATGAGCTGTACTATAGATGTTGCATCTATGCATGCAGCTTGAAGTTATGCAGGGGCCCAAAAATTAAGAGAAAAAAAAGCTTTTGTGTCACATTTTGGGGCTTTGATTATTTGAGGGCCTTGCATGAAGGCACTTGTTTCACTGCCTTAAGTTTGGCCCTGTTTGCATACAAAAATAGATATTTTGAAACTTAACAATTTTATTGTTGAGCTGGGCCCGGTTTCATGAAACTAAGTTTTATAACTTAAGCAAATCAAATTTGCTGAGCTGGGCAAAAAATCTTAAGGTGTTTCTCGAAACGCGCTAAGCTCAAAACGTGATTTGCTTAGCTTAGCAAACTCTTAAGCAAGGAATCGCAAGAGAAAGGACGGGAGTTGGGTACAAGCCTATACTATGACGCAAATGCGAGTTTTACCACGGCTCTGATAAACAAGTGCTTTCAGTCAGGGGACTGAAACAGCTCAGAGAAATAACATTGACGTGCTGTCATTTGCGAAGCTCAGAGGTGATTTGTTGTAACAGACAAGATATTTCGCGAACCCAAAGATTATTATAATACAATCATAGACCATCAACTACATTCGTACTAAAATCTTTATTGTATATAGCCTACACACCCACCCAACACATGTAGTCTAATGCGTGGGAAAGAACAAAATTTACATTGTCAAATTACGTCGTAAATATCAATCCTGTCATTCAACAAAGATCTCGGCAAACTAGGTCAGCTGTCTGTTCTCCTTCGATCAATACTCACCATTCTATTACTTCTGATATACAGCTGGCCCTGACAGCTGGCTCTAGGACTATAGACTTAGAAAGCTTTACCGACTCCTTAGAACCGGGTACTCGGCTCCCAACTGCCGAGTACCCGTCTACCATGAAGCTCATTCTTGTTTGCATAGCAACAAGAGATACATGCTTTTTGCAGTTGGAAAGATCTGAAGAGTTTTAGCCTAAGTCTTTTTGTCTGTATTAATTGTGATAGCTTGTGCGTTCTCAAAGGATTTCTTGGATTAATATGGATGCCGCCGATGATAACCAGGTTGTATATTTCCTTATTATTCCATAGTTAAAAGACGTAGGTCTCTAAAATTTCGTCTGTGTCGCATGTTCCAATTTCTAACCCCAAAGAATCTGGGACATGTGTTAACAACGAAATATGCCGGATGATCGCCTTCTTTAAACCCCTACAGGCGATCGGCAGATATGAAAATAGGTGTTAGCTACGGTATTTTGAACACGAATATCGGCTGATGTCGTTCTCCGTAAGATCCGAGCGGATGTCGGATATTTATGTGAAGAAAATTTTTTCATTGATTCGCGCATCTGATTCTGGGTGCTGCGTACTAAAATGGTACCAGAAAAGGAATTTTCAAGTCTTGCGTGTTATCACGATCTGTTTGCAATGATCGGTGGTTTCAAAATTCTTGATTTAGATGTGTGGTCTGCGGTTTTACTGTGTGCTACAGCAGTTTGTTATACATTTTGTTGTTTCTTCACATATCGTTTTGGCTTTTGTTAGGAGTATAATTTATATTTAGTGGTAAATATACCTCGAAAGTCGAATGCTATGCGATATGATTCCTGGTTCCGTGATACATCCTTGAGGATCAGTGTATGGGTGTATTATTGCCCGCTTCGTTCTTGTCGTCATAATCAATGCGATCTTTGTTGTAACGTTGCGGGGTGGGGTGTGGGAGGGTTTCAGTTAATTTATGGTCAATATATTTGAAAATTAATTGTCTGCCTTCCATCTCTGTTTCGTTCCGCTTGCTTATTGTAGGTTTGTGCTTATTTATAGGCCAAGCCAGCCCCGCCATCATGTGACGAGTGCCACAAGTTCATCCGGGTCCTGTTTAAGGACCATGTCTGCTTTCGGTGTACCAAATGTAACCTTGATGATAGGTGTAATGTATGTGCAGTGTGGTCGGTTGACATGATGTTAAAGTTCCTTGCCCAGAAGGACTTGGCAGGGTCTGACGCAGGGCAGACCGAAAGCAAATGGTGGAGCGTCCGTTTCGGCCCTTGAGGGCGCTCTACGTCTGCAGCCGGAGGTGGTGGAGATGGCACCGCCGGCGTGGTTTGGTCCGGCTATGCAGGGCTTCCTGCGTAGCATTCTGCCCACGCTGGTGTCGTCGCTGCTGCCGAAGGCTGTAGGGCAGTCTCTCCCCATGCTTGGTTCGGACCCTGTTCTTGGACAGGGTTCTGGACTGGCCACCGAGGGAGCCATCTCATACGGCCCCCTGGCAGTCGGGCTCAGGCCTGATGGGTTCTGTCTCTGCGGCCACCTCCGGGTGGTCCAGTGGCGGTGGCCGGTCCGTCAGGCATGGGAACCGTCCGCAAGGGCGGCTCCACGGTTTCCTCATCTAGTGACGACTCTTCGGGGTCTGGAGATGAGGAGGCCGAGGAGGAGCGGTTGCTGCGGCCTGTGATTCCGCGGGTGGAGCATATGGAGGTCGATTCCGTCCTGGACGGAACCGCCCTCCATCTGTCTGGCTTGGCACAAGCCAGGGCAGCGGCTCCGCCCGTGGTTGAGGCCAATCTGGTACCGGACACCGGTCCCGTGATGGTTGGTTTGCTGCCAACCGACACGGTGACGGGTGTGCCGGGCCAGGCGTGGTACTCGCCTATCTCGCCTGGTCCGGCGGTCACACATGGGTTGCCGTTGGCACTCGTGTTTGGCCACAGTTCCGTGACTGCTACGGGTCCGCACGGTTTTCCGTGCGGGCCTACTCCATGGACTGATGTGTTCCATGGGGTGGCGGCGGAACCGTATGGTACCATAGTTCCTGGCGTGTCAGCGACAGCTCCTAGCCAGGAGGCCATTTTGCTGGTAGGTCAGTGAGCATGTCAACGGGTGACGTGTTCATGGGTGTGTCCTCCTCGGAGACCGACTGGTCTGAGGCTCTGGCTTGGCTAGCCAGAGTAGACCCGTCCGTGGTTTTGACCACGGCCGAGGAGAATGCGCCCGTCCATCGGTGGCATCGATGGGGATCTTGCCAGCAGCCCGGATCCAGTCCATTGGACTTGATCCACGGTTTATTGAGTTGCTGGAGGCTATTTATAGCAAGCACCTCATGACCAAGGGCCAGCTTCCTGCGGCCTCCAGGGAGGTGCGGGCGAGGTGTCGTATTCCATGGGGGGAATACGACAGGTATGGTGTTGTACCGTCGGTCACCGAGGATGACCGATGGGTTCTGGGTGTCCTGAGTGCTGGAGCGGGTGGCCCCACCCCGGCACTGGTGGACAAATCCCAGGGACACCACGATGAAGTCTTGTCCCTTTGTGACGAGGGTGTGAGGGCAGCTATGAGTGCGGTCAACCACTCTTATCGCCTTCTTCAGTCGGTGTGGGCTGAAGCGGGGGCAGGCCACCTGTGGCGCTTTCGTGCGTCAATGATGGCCTGGTGCTGTCTATGGACGCATTGGCAAGGGTGCAGGCGCATGTTACAAAGTCTAGGAGGCAGATGGTTCTTGACCATATGCATCCAGCTACAGCCGTCAGGGAGCGTCTTCTTGGGATGCCCCTGACAGGCCCTATCGTCTTCGGTGGCCAAGCGCGGGCCATCTTAGAAGACACGGCTAGCATTGCACAGAATCGGTTGGTGGTGAACCTACAGCTAGAGCTGGTGCGTCAAGCGCACGCACTAGGGGCTGTAGCAAAGCCGCTGACCATGCAACCTTCTAAGAAGCATAAAGGCAAGGCGAAAGCTACGCCTGGTGCTGCTTCTGCTTCGTCTGGCTTTTCTCAGCCACCTCTGGCGAAGAAAGCCAAGAAGGTTGTGGAGGCTCCTACCCTCCCCCAATGTTGCTCCTGATCGCCGGAGAGGCAGGAAGGGGAAGGAGAAGGGTAAGTCCTCAAAGGGCGGAAAGAAGGGAGCGGATCGTACGTGAGGGTATGAGAGCTCCCTTCGTATCTGCCTGAACCGCACCTGTGCGACAGGGACAGCGGTGCCAGTTAGACCAGCCGAGCCAAGGCCAAAATGGTTCTCTCTCGCTCTCATCAAGAGAGGGGGGGGGGAGCGGATCGCGAGCCAGACAACCCCATTAGGCGTCGAGGCGTCTATAGTGGGTGGAAGGCTCATGCGTTTCGTCGAGGCTTGGCGAGGTGTGACGTCAGACAGTCTGGTCCTGGGATGGTTATCCCAGGGATACATGCCGGAGTGGTGGGACTTTCCACCACAGAATCTGTGTTTGGCACCTGTCTGGACACCTGTACCAATGGAACCAGACAAGTTAGAAGCCATTCAAAACGAAGTGTCAGGTTTGCTTCTGAAGGGAGCAATAAAATCAGCAAACCGGAACACTCCAGGCTTCTATTCAAACATGTTCCTTGTCCCCAAGAGCACAGGAGGATGGAGACCTGTACTCAATCTCAGGCCATTAAATTGGTTTATCCATACGCCTCAGTTCCAGATGGAAACTCCGAGGTCGGTAATGGCAGGATTGAGGAAGGGAATGTGGTGTGTGTCGATCGATCTGAAAGATGCATATTTCCACATCCCAATGAACAGGAGTTGTCACAGGTTTCTGAGATTTGCGTTTCAGAATCAGGTATGGGAGTTTATAGTCCTCCCGTTCGGCCTGTCGACAGCTCCAAGGGTTTTCACGAGAGTGGTCCTTGCAGTGACAGCGTATCTCAGAAAAGAGAGCGTGGCGCTACACACCTACATAGACGATTGGCTGATCAAAGCAGACACATCAGCCAGGTTAGAGGTGGATACTGCTCTGACTCTGAAGTTACTTTCAGGTCTAGGCTGGATAGTCAACGAGGAGAAATCCGAGTTGACACCCACTCAACATTTCGTTTATTTAGGGATGCGATTCGATCTCGAGGAGGGCAGGATTTACCCGTCAGAGCCCAGAGTGGTGTCTCTGTTAGCCATACTCGAGAGTTTTCGAGTGGGAAACCACATTCAGGCGAGGCGGTTTCTTCAGATGATGGTCTCCATGGAGCAGGTGATCCCGTACGTTGCTCTAATGCGAAGACCTATCCAGTTGTATCTGATGTCTCTGTGGAAACAGAACAGAACCCCTGTCAAAACTGGTGCCAGTTTTGGAGCCAATAATGTCGCATCTTGTATGGTGGAAAGAGCGTCAGAATCTCCTAGTAGGGGTTTCGCTGCACCTACCTCACCCCCAGCTGTCCGTGTACACGGATGCATCGCTGGAGGGGTGGGGGGGGCCTGCCTGGGAGAACACCAGGTCTTGGGCACATGGACTCTCCAGGAGAGCCAGCTGCATAT